>OOFC01013986.1:0-14631 GCA_900323345.1 Pseudochromis fuscus
CTGTAGTCAGGGGACGTATATTGTAATTGCACTAACGTTTGATTTACCGTAGCGGTATCAGACTGTTTCTTTTACGTGTTTACTGAATCAGGGAAAAGTTCCCTCCACGTTTGTGATGCACTAACTAGGTGATAAAAATTGTCACTTCCTGTTGTACCTTGCTGTTGGTAAAAGATAAAACTACGTCACTGACGTTACCTCGGAGAAAAAAAATACAACTGTTCATGTAGCTTTGAACTGTGACAAATGGAGTTGGAAATACATTGTTTTCAACGAAGGCGGTGCAAATACTGGTAAGAGCTACTGGTACATACGGTACCGTATTGTGAATGTACTAGCTTGTTTTGGAGTGAACAGAGTTGTCAGAACGTTGGTTTGTTTTCTATTAATAAAGTTTGACTGACTGACTTATCTGACTGTTTTGTTGACATTCACTCTACCACAGCTTCATCTAGATGGATGATAACACAACCCCAGACACTACAGTAGTTTCTAGTCTATGCCCCTTATAATGCTGTGCACCTTATATATGAAAACAGTTTTAAAATAGGCCATTCATTGAAGGTGCACCTTATAATCTGATGCGTCTTATAGTGCAGAAATTACGGTATGTTTAGTTCTGGTTTGCTTTGGCTTTCTTGAATCCTTGGTTTAGGTTAGCACACTTGACACAGCACCACCAAGTTAAATCTTCCAATTACACCTTCAGGTTCCTCAGGTCACTCTTCTTCGTATTGACTGGTACCATAGCATTGAATAGTTTACCCAGCCACACAAATCTATACCTAACAAAAACAGTTTCGAAAAGCACATTGAGGAGTTTTTATTTGCTAAGGTCCAACAGTCAGAATCACTCCCTTTTAATTCCTTTTAGTCTGTAAATAATGGTGGAGTACATCTATAGGTCTTGTTATGTATTTATTGTTTGTGTGCTTGTTCGTTTTTACTATATTTTATTATTAACATCCCATTTTCCTTAAAGAAAAGTATTCAAGGGCCACAATGGAAATAAGTGTTTGACTTTCTTGTGTCACCTGTGCAAGCTTTTATTGTTGTACCTTGTATGAGCTTTAAAATTTTGCTAAATAAATTCAGTCAATCAATCAATCAACCCAACACTCTCACCACTCCATTGATGACTGACCTAATGACTCACTTTGTTGTTTTTAACTCTTTGACAAACTTTTGTTAATTGTAAATGCTGTCACTGTGTGGACCTCCCTTGTTTTTTGTGCTGTTCAACAACCTAGGAGTAAAAGTCCTCCGATACGTTTGTGTTCACGTTTCCACCAAAACTCATTTTTCTCTTAGGAAAAGGCGAGTCACGTCCTCTTAGCTTTAGCTGCTGCACCAGTCTAATGCATCCTGCATCAATCTGTCCTCTGAACACACACACCATCAAAATTGACCCTAGAATTGTAACTGAGGGTTGCTAGCATTAGTAACTGTGAAACAATTATCCTTTTTCAAATTGTTATCCCGTGCTGCTATTGTGTTACCGTCTAAATGCTGCTCGTAATAAATGCAATTTTAAAAACCCTATGTCTTTTTTTTTCCCTGACTGGGAAGGTACTTGTTGTTGAAGATGTGCCAACCAGCAATTTATGCTCCTGAATAAAAAGCAGGACTATTGAGAGCCCCAGTTATTCATCGTGTATGAAGTTCTGCTATTTATGACAGCGGGACCTGCGGTGTGATGTGAAAGCAATCCTACACCACAGAGCTTCATGTAATTGAAAATCACACCAGCAGTCCAGCACACATCAATTCAAGTAACAGGGGAGAAGAAGACAAATTCCATCTGTGTTTCAGCACCTTCGATGGCAAATATTTGTCTCTTTTGGTACTTTGTTGCTTCTACAAATTGAAAGCTGTGATTGTGTTTGTGGATCTGCTTCTCCGTGGATGGAAATCAATGGTAAATCTCAGCTAGCGAGAGGGAAAGAGAGAGAGCAGCAAATTAGACACGAGTCTAAAAACCAGCGTTCAATTTTTCAGGAAGCTGTGACAGTGAATATGCATTATTAAAAACAATTCTGTGGCAGCGCATGCATTCACTCCGCTCGTCACACTTAATCAGGTACCCTTTTACATAATTCATGCCTAATTTGTGATTGATTAAGTTTTCCGAAATCAACTGGTACTATAAACATATTACAGTAATTACACCGTTAATTTATGTATATAATAATGAAATGTCGGCACAATCTAAACATGTGTATTTTTCTGTCGTTGCTAATTACTAATTAAAATATTTTTCGAGGCTTAGGATGAAATAAATCTTCTCATGGCTTATTAAACTTGCTGAACTTGCTCAACTCCAAGGTTAATGCTGTGAATTGCTACATGCCCTTCATCCTTAATCCTCCAGAAAATGTACTTTCTGTATCAATTCATTTGGAACTAACAAAACAGAAGAAACATTGCTGGAAATTGCCTTGGAAAGCATTCATTCAAATTGCACAGTCTAGTGAAACACCTGAAATAAAAGGTACTTCCTGTCATTACTCTCAACACAATGGCTGAACAGTTTGGCTTCCCCAGCTGGCACATTGAAGGGGTAGCTGATGGTTCAAAACAAAGTGATATTGAAGTTTGAAGTCTTTCGTAGTTTGTTCCTTCACTGGTTTGCTGGGGGAGCTCATCCATGACATGAGGTCAGGTATTTTGACCTTTTCACAGTGACTTTCCTGCACAGGCTGAACCATCAGAGGGTGGAATATGTAGGATCCAGCTCTATGAAAGCACTTCAGAGTTCCCAGCCATTAGGGGCCATTTTGAATTTCCCTACAAACACATACTGCCTCTACTACTGAACACACAAGAAGCATACTCTGAGTAATAACTTCAAACATCTCAACAAACTCATGGCTGCATTAGAGATTCTGGTAGATTCTGGCTGCATGGTAGGAATCGTTGTTCAGAGAAATGTGTTTGTTTCCTCTGTTGATTGCAACTAAAGAATGATTTGCTTTTTATGATTTTTCTTTTTCAACTTCACAAAGTCATTCTTGAGGCTGATTTTTGTCTTCCCATGATTTATTCTACTGTCATTTCAGAACAGTAGCTCCCACTTGAAAGTGAGCGTTGCTATGTCACCACAAGAGGGCAACAATGCTCAATCCATAGCATCAGTACAGCAGGATTATACCTTGATGGAAGATTGTCCTAAAACATATGGACAGGTCTTTTGTTTGTTTGTTTTTTTTAGAGATAGGGTATTATCCAAGGAACAAATGATAAAATTTTGGGCATGATCAGAGGAGGGGATCCTGTCTGAAAAATATCTCCAACTATTTCACCACAAGAGGGCAACAGTGTTCAGTCTAGGGCTGCAGCTATCGATTATTGTAGTAATCGAGCATTCTATCAATTATTCTGTCGAGTAATTGAGTAATCGTATAAGAAATGCTTGTTAAGGAATACTAGCAGAATCCCTGACTAACGTATGCTTCCTGTTTTGAAAACTCCTTCCTGCAGAGTGTCCATTATACTTTATCAGTCGACTGTTCTGTGAAGGTTAACGTACTGTTTCGCGTTGGGTCTACTGCCCAATTGCGCGACGGCAACTCGACTTGGACAAACTGCCACTTCTTCTTCTCTTTGTTTTACAGTGGTTGGAACTTTGTTGCTCATTACCACCACCTAGCTAATCGTCCAGAAAAACACTGCTGTGTGATCAAATGCCGCTTCGATTTGAAGCATTTTTGCCGCGAGGATTTTTCCTAATCGAGTTATTCGAGTTACTCCAGGAATCGTTTCAGCCCTAGTTCAGTCTATAGCATGAGTACAGCTGGATTATGCTTTGATGGAGGTTGGTAGTATCTGACTTTTTTCTTGTGTTTTGGTTGTATCATTATTTACTTACCTTGCCTAGATGCTGCCTCCTTCTTTCTTGTCTTTGTTTTCCCACCAGGTTTTGTACAACCATGTATGAATCTATTTCTGAGTAAAGTTTGATTTCTGGACTTGAGTGGCCTGCTTTTGGCTCCTTGCAACTAAACTCTGACAAGTTTGATCCCTAAAATTATAAAATCCCTGCTTGTCAGTCGCTAAAAATGCTGGATATCACTCTCACAAAAGGAAAAATCTCACAAAACACCAACAAAACAACTGACATAAACAAGATAAAAACCAACAGGATACTTAATCAATCACAGAGGTAAAGTCAATACCAAGCCAGGTTCATTCTCAGCACAGCTTTGATAACAATCCATACTCAACACAACTCCATGCCACACTCTAAACCTCAGCTGGTGTTAAGAATACAGTGTGTACACAGTGAAAGTACATGTTTACTCTTTACTTCTGTGTACTGCGAGACAGCTCTAGTGTTTGTACTGTTGTGATTATGATTTTCTGATACTTCTACTATTATGGTTTTACCTACGAGGTCTTAAACTACCCTACAATTTTTAATGTCTGTGCCACTAAATGAGACCTCATTAACAGAAAGGAGATTTGAAATGCCATCATACAGATTGGGATCAAACAGATGCCAGCACCTTGGTTTTAATGTGCTCCTGCTTAATGTGCACGATTAAATCCAAAAAGCAGAATTTATGAATAAAAACCTTCAGAGGAAGCTGATTAATGTTTGCTTTTTCCCCCTGTCCAATCAACAAGTTAAATGTGTTTATAAAAGTAAATATAGGAGTATCGGAAAGGCCATCTGAGACGGACGAGCTAGTAATTTAATTTGGGTTTATAAAGCGATCAATATTATGCAATTAGACACTCCCGTATGGATTAACTAACATCTGAGCAGTGACATAATTCAAGCACAAGCATTTAAACCTCCTTAACAGCCAGCACACAGAGACTAAGCAAGTCAGGCCTCACGGCTTTGACGTGGTCATAAGGTTTGTGACCCGACAAAATTCAATTCTTCGCATCGGCATGAGACTCAACCTGCTGACCCGACCGATTAATATTCATCAACCTGCCTGCAATTCAACTCCAAGCTCTGGCAAATAAACAAATCCACCTTGATAAGATTTTTTTTGGGACATCAAAGCTAAGTGTTGCCTCAACCACTTAAGTTTTACAGTGAGAAAAGAAAAAAAAAAAAAAGGTTTATACACATTTTCTTAGTTATATATTTATTTACGCCTGTATCTGTCTTGGTCTTTAGCCGGGGCTTATGAAAAATTCATCCTGCATGACTGGTGCTGGAGGGAGGGAATAGAAGCAGCATAGACGCCGTCAGATACATCATTTTCACTTGTGCTTGCGTGCATGTTGGAACCACAGAATGTCCTCCATATTTTATTACCCTTTGCGAAAAAATTTATATAAGCTAAAAAAAGATGTGAGATAAAAATATACTCCTGTGTGTGCATCACTGGAGCATCACCGCATTAAAGGAAACAGTGACAGATTGGATGTTATATTTTCTCTTTTCTTATTTTATATAAATCATACTGGTTACTACAAACTGGTTCATAATCTCTGTGATAATAGTGCAACATAAAAACAACAAATTACTGAATTATAATGCACTAATGCAATGTCCTTGATACTTTTTTATGTTTTATCAAAACTTTTTCTCTTTTTTCTACTGCATTGTCCTGTACTGGTGTTATCTGTGAATGAAAATAAACTGTCAAGGAGTGGTGGGGCTTTTTCCCAATCCTGAGTAGTGCCAGCAGTCTCTCTGACAAGCTGCCCACAACCCCAACACCACATCTCCACCAACAAAAGAAAGAAAAGTGAACTTGACATGCCCCCATCCCCACTAGAAAATCTGCCCTTTACACAATTTATTGTTTAAGGTTATAAAAATACTGCCAGACCAAAATCCAGCATCTCAAACTAGGTGAGTCATACACACAGGTTGAAGACAGAGACTATAGAAATGGACGAAGCAAGTGTGGCGTCGCTTGTTAGTTTGTGGACTCCCGTTTCGAAGCCAAGAGATCAGCTTTGTTGGTTGTTTGGAGCCAGAAGTTGACCATATTTGGATATGTCAGAAGGAGTGAGGAGGCGGGTCCAACTCTTGAACCCGAGGTCATTGCTCAATGTGTATGAGATTCAACTTTAGCACTTCTCTCATTGGAGGCAGGCTTGTCAATCAAACTAACCACGCCCCTAACTATTCTGCTTTTTGAAGCCTAATATCGGCTTAATTATGACTTTTTATTCTGATGGACCACCAGAACACCGATAACAACAATTAGCATTAGCTAAGTTTTTTGAAGGCAGCCTCCAGTGGCCGTCAAGTGTATTGCACTTCTGCGTTGGCCTAAGTTTTTAGCCCTACTTGCTTCCTCCTTTTCCATACAGTTTATGATTATACAGTAAGATAATTAGGTGTAATGTGAATTATATGAGTGAGATTAAGGACCTACAGCTGATAGATATTGAACCTCCTCTCTTACTTTTTCCCCCACGTTGCTGTAGTTCCTACACACTTCCCTGCTTTCTGTGACATGCAGAGCTATGACACGTATCAGACCCGACTACCTTGTCTGAACATGACTCTATAGGAGACGTGTCTCCTTCAAGTCGATAAGTGGGTCTGGGATTTGCTGATCTGTCACATTCAGAACATGTCTGGCTCATACCTTATTCCTCCTGCAGTACATCTGCAGCTCACAACAGAGAAATACACTTCAAAAATTTCAGTTTGTTATAATTAAAATAAATATAACATTGGTTCTTTACGTTTACATAATTGTTAATTGGTGAATATCTTGTGTAATTGTAGAAGTTTCCACAACAAGAATTAGTTGAATGAGTATTTTTTTCAGTTTCATTGTTTTTACTTGTGTACATAACCTTCTTTAAACATTGAATTATGTAAGATTATGCAAGAAACTTTTCTGAAATTGTTAAAAAAAAAATACTTTTAATTTTTAGTAGTTGGTTTAATTTCTAACCATATGTAATTCTAAACCTTTTATGATGTAACCTTTTGTTAAAGTAGAAGTACAGTACCTGAGCGCAAAGGCAAAACATACCTGGTGACCGTAATAATGAATATAACATTGTAATAATAGGATGTAATCCATTGTTAATTTAATGGTTTGGTGTTTATTTGGTCCCTTTTTGTTCAGTAGATGCATCAGTAAAATAAATTAGCACTTTCTCTTTTTACCTATTTCAGCTTTGTCCACCTGGTTTTGAACATTGTGTCCCATTTCTCCCTCACAGATTGGACGAGGCACCTCCAGTGAACTATAATCTTCACTGAGATCACAGATTTACGTCCAAGCTTTGGCTGGACTACTCGCGGATTCTCTGGGATTTTTTGGAAGTTATTCCAGCATTGTTTTTGGGCTTATGAGCTACTGAACAGTTCTTCAAATGTTTCTGTGAATTCTCTCCACCCCTTCAATGTCCCCCTTTATCCCCACCAGTCTTCATAGTCCCAGCTGGTCAGACGGGACCGTGCTTCCCTAATCCTTCCTTCTGTGTGGAGATGTGACAGTATCTGCTCGACACCAGCTGAAGGAAAGTTACATGAGATTTTTCTTTTTAGAAATTTCTCTGCATTTTCACAAAGAATAAAGAAAGCATGAAGGAAGATAGCGATACCATACAACAAAGGTCCTCCAGATGGATCTTAACCATTAAGCTAGCAGGGCGTCCCTACATAACATTTTTGTTGCATCTCAGTGAATACCGTATTTTCCGGACTATTGAGCGCACCTGTCTATAAGTCGCTACTGAATTTATTTGAACAGTTTCGTGTCGTCCACTCTGAGCGGATGTGATGTGACGAGGCTAAATGTATCGGCGGCACGGAGCTTGTTAGCTTGTTGGCCAACAAGCTTCGTGCCGCCGATACATGAGGCCGATACAGGGTTCAAAATGGCTTATAGTCCAGAAAATACGGTACTTTCTTAGGCCTTTTCTGACATTTTGCAAACCCTGTGTTTTTACTGAGTATACCGTCCAATGACAACAAAGACCATGTACCGACAAAGGACATATGTTTCAGACAAAACACTTGTGTCACTCCCACTGTCAAACACAGGACAGGCAGAGTTATAGTCCGCCGGATGTTTTGCTGCTTCAGAGAATATTTACCCAGTACACTTTGATATTTTGGTTGCTATATGTGTTCAGTTATTTGTTTTGTGTTGCTCCTTTTCAGTAAAAGTTGGTAAAATGGGTTTTTATAGGGTGATCACAAACTATTGAACAGTAGTTGTAAGTATGACTGCGAGTTTCCCCTGGTGAAGGTTGTGAGAGATGAAGAATCATCTTGTTGGTGCTTCATGAACATTTATTACAGATCAGAGCTGCACCACATGTGGTGTACAAGTCTGACAAAGTCGGGGACAGTACCTTCAGCCTCTTTTATCTTGTGCACTGTATATCTGAAATACTCAAAGAGGAGTCATCTTTTCCCCAAAGATAGACATACAGGACAGGAAGTCAAAGTCTTACCTAAGTTGGCAAACTATTGTTGGACACTTGCCAGACAGAGAATCCTACAAGAGAAACCTAAGACCTGCTTCTAACCTTCACACAGACCATACATAGAGTTTGACCTCTGAAGATCTTTATATACCAGAAAACCATATCATCGGTAGTGTATCTGTTTCTTTGACACAGTTTCGTTTAAAGACCTGAGTGCAAATCTGCAAAACTCTGTTACGTTATGGCAATTACTTTAGTGAAAGACGGTACTACCCAAGGAGCAAATTATTACATTTTGGACAAGATCTGAGAAAACTCCTGAAATCTCATAAAATCCCGAGATCGTAGATAGATAATATCTACAATTTGGTGATGGTAAGATTTCACTTGTGACCACACTGGATCAAAAACAGATACACGTACCTAGATTATGCCTTGGTGGAATAATATTTGCCTCTACTATGGAGCCATACCTGGGAATTTTTTTTTCAACTTTTGTGTAAGTTTAATTCATAGACATAAAGTTGGATTCACAGGAGTCGTGATCACCAGGAGATTTTATGGATAGCAGTGCATCTTTCAAAGGACTATATCAGTATTGATTTTATCCACTGAATACCTGCATGACTACCCACAATCCAATCAGCTTTGTCTCACAGACCGCCGTAAAGAGCCCCTGAAAGTAGCAAGTTAAAATCCCGTTACTGAGCATATTTGTGTGCCCTCCTCAGAGTTCAGTCAGGATCATTTATAATGATAAAGCAGTTCTGCTGGATCCACTGGGATGTAACCTCCTGCGAGCCTTGTGGGGATTTGCCAATTGTAAAATAGTTAGACTGAGGGTACTGCTGGGAAACAGTGGGGTTTGAAGCAGCTTCAAGCAAAGCAGCTCAAGTATCAAGTGTCTGGTTGATGACTGAGGGTAGGATCATTAGCGTGGGACGGAGGAGGAGGAGGGTGTTTTCAGAGTAACGAAGGTAAAGCTATTTCTGCGCACTTGTCTGTGGGAAGTTTGTGAAGCGTAAATGGCATCAGTCTTCATGAATCTCCATCAGATTGTCAGGTTCTCGTTCAATAATCTTTGAAGTCTGAACAGAATGACACACCTTGATATATAAGAAAGAGGAGGTGTCTGGTGACTGTGGAGAATAAGGCTTCAAGGCGCTACTGGTTGCTGCTGTTTCTTGGACTTCAAACAGCTCGGGCTCGTCTTTTGATGCATGTTTGAGTTCGGTGACGTGCTGGGAGAGGAATCTTCTCCTGCACAACTTTACGGCACAAGGGCTCGGTACTTCAGAAAGCTCGTCTTTGTCAAATATGTAGCGAAACCTCTGCACATCTGAAAGGCAAATATTGTCACACATGAATATTTTCTTCATGTTTTTATGCCGTGTTCAGTCACAAGTCAACTTTTTCTCATGAGTCAGTCACTATAAGCCACTACTTGTGGAACATCGCATTATTACACTGTCAAAACTATAAAATACATTGTTTCAATCAACAAATTATGAATTGCAAATATGTATTTTTTTCACCAGAATTTCTTGGATGATCCAGAGAAGATGTCAGGTCAGTTTCTAGTTTTTACACCTATTATTCACCTCAACTCACATCAACCTCGAGCCGCTGCTGGTGTCGTCATTTCAACACTCATGTGATACAAGAAAAAATCTCCTTTTTTATCTCCATTGCTAACATATTTTCATCATACTGAGCAAAAAAAAATGCTGTTTCTACCCATTTTAACAACACATCTTTAGCTTCACTTTATTTTTTAAAGAAACATCTTAGTGGATGGCAGCCAAACAACAAATAAAGCCAAAAACCTAGGGTAAGATGAGATATTCCTTTATTAGTCTGGAAATGTAGTTATAGCTACACCTATGACATTTGCCCATATTTGTGCCAAACTATCCATCCATCCATCTTCTGTACCCTGGACAGTCTATTGCAGGACCAGTACACAGAGACAAACAACCTACTCACACCTATTAAAGGGACATATGATGGAAAATATTTGGGTGTTTTTGACTAAAATACACGATCAAAGTGGAGTTTCACAAACAAACTTCACAGACATGTTCTAGAAACCTATAAGACTTATTTAAACTTCTTGAAAACAAGTATAATATATCTCCTTTAACTCAATTTGTAATAATCAGTTAACCTAACAAGCGTGTCTTTGGATAATGGGAGGAAGTACCTGGAAAAACCCACAAGGTACATGGAGAACATATAAACTCCACATGGTAAACACCAAGAATCAGATCTTCTTTATAATGTTTTTATTTCAGACCTTTGACCTACATAAAAGATGATTTGTCATAAAGCATCACTAACACAGCCATTAGACATATAAACAGCATAACTTCCACAGCAGCACATATTGTATTTGTAGGTATACTCACCTGTCTATACTCCTTACTGCATAAACTCCTCCCCAATCTGCTCCAGGTTAAACTCCTTTCCTCAGTTATTCTCAAATCTTAATATGAGTCCATTCAACCTCTTCTTTTCTTCCCATGTCCCACTGCACTCCTCAAATAGTTTTTTTTATATAATATTATTTCTGGGTTGAGAATAAATGCTCCGCGGTCACCACTGTGAGAATGGGGCTTATCAAACAGTAGCACAAGGCAGAAAGCAGAATAATATAGAAGTCACTGCCAGAGGGTTCACTCAATGCTATTATTTGACCAAAGGCTCGTTCATTTCATCTGGAGCCTCACTAACCTTTCAATCATATTTAATATCTAATGTTATGTACCGCTTTGTTTCATTAGCTTGTATTTTGAATACAAATGTAACAACACTAAAATCCACCTGAAAATTAAAAAAAGACCTTTTTAGTTCTTCTAGATCACATAATTTGTCATATTGTTCACTTACTTGATGATGTTTATTTATTTTATATATTCAGTTCAGTCAATAGCCAATAGTATTAATACATCCACCTGTCAATCAATCTGCTGTTAGCTGTTAGCGGTGCAGTTCAGATTACTACCAGAAAACGTTAGCAGAGAGTAGCATCAGCTGTAGTAGTAATCAGAGGTTTCCTGTAACTGTATCGTTAGTAACGTAATCTAAATAGATCTATATAGCGCTTTCTTGACCTTAGCTAGCTCTCAAAGTGCTTTACAAAGCCCCTCATTTACACACACTCGCACACCAATAGCTGCAGAGCTGCCATGCAAGGCACTAGCCACCATTGGGAGCAATTTAGGGTTCAGTGTCTTGCTCAAGGACACTTCAACATGTAGACAGGAGGAGCTGGGGATCGAACCCATGATCATACGATTCGTAGACGACCCGCTCTACTACTTGAGCCATATTTAGTAACATAGTACGTAGGTTATCTAGTAACATTAGCTAGCTGTGGTGTTTTGTGTGTTTCAGTGGTCCAATCAAACGGCTCCCAATGTTTTTTCCCGCCCACATATCCTCTGCCTGTGTCATGTGACCCTCACCAGCCTCTGCGAGTGATTAAAGTACCGTGGTTTATTGAGAATTAACACCCTGTTCTTCTTGAAGAGCGCAGTGTACCCCTAGAGAAATACAAAAACCAAAACAGACGGGACAAGTGGAGACAAATATTTATCCTGTGACGTTCCCATCACCCTCATCTAGATCTCCCTCATCTAGGAAGTCCCAAGAGCAGAACTGATGGTGATGCTGGCCCCAAACACTGACTCAGCAACACCTAGCGATCCGACCTACGCTACAGATTGACTCGCAATTGACACTAGTGTGGTGGGCCAGAATCATGCAGCAAGATCCCCACTAGTGCACACAGTCCCCGTCTGGTCCCACGGAGGCCGGAATCCCGCCCACATATCCTGTTTTTGCCAGAAATACGTCACGATACGGAAGTTAGATACTCTCAAAACACCCTGATGGTCCCCTAGCAGCTGAGAGAGACCCCCAGATCCTACAAAGGACAAGCATCTTTACATATGATTAAATAATAAGCCTACATGTACTGCATGTCTCTTTAGGTTTTCCTAGCACTGATGTCATAAACTCAGTGTATTTTCATTTTAAATTCTATGTATGAACTCTAAACTATTCAACACCTTTTTATTTATTCAGTATTATGTCAAAATATAACAAACAGGGCCCACGAGGTCATGGTAATCTCCTAACTTCCCTTTCCACTCACTACCCCTCCATCACTACTGCCACTGCTGTTCGATTCCACCAGGACTTCTCTGTCTGTTTGTAATTTACACAAGAAAGAGACGTGTGATCAAAGGAGAGGCAGGGAACAAATAACTCCAAAATAACCCTGGGTTTTTTCTCACTTGCGTTGTATCTGAAAAGCCACTACCAGCCAGTGAAAAGGTTGCTTTTTTTGGATGAGGTGACATGTCTGAGGATAGCATCACACCTTTCAGGTGAGCCTATCAGCTCCTTGGAACAGCCGCTCCTAACAGACTGGCTCCCCTGGGGGCTCCTGCTCCACAGTCTATGAGTCATACTCCTTTTCCTGAGATATCACTAGTGCTGCACCCAGAAGACTCTGGCTCTTACTGAATATGTTCCCGGTCCCCGTGTCTGGAAAAGACGAATACGGCTTACCGCAAACATAAATGGCAGAGCCACCAGAAAAAGAATTTTAAAGTGGGGTCTCGACTGAACACAGCACATACGGAAATAAGGCTACAGTGTATTTTCAAGGCAGTTTTTTTATTTTTTTTTTCCACTGGTGTCACAGTTGTAGTAGCATTTACAGGCTGACAACTCTATATGTTCGACAGTTAATGTAGCTTCTTCACTCTTTGTTTTCCCAACTCTCTGGAGATGGAGCTGGAGATCCTCCTCAGTGAAAAATATTCAAATCAGACGTGGAGGTGAGAATCTCATTAAAGTCACTTTAATAGCAGCGCTGGGTTAACATGTACATGGATGATGTGGGTTCTGTTTCGTGAGTCTGATACATGTGAGAAGGTTTGTCTCATAAGGCATAAAATGACTTAAATGAAGATCTTTATCATGTTATACCAAGGACAGCATGGTATGGAAACATCACCTTATGGGAGACTATATTGTTGTATGTCTGTGAACACATAGGTATGTATTTATAAACATGCTGCAAATATTAAACACAGGTGGAATACAGCATAAGGGAGGTCAATAGAAAATCTTCATGTCATCAACTCAACAGTTATGTGAATATTGCACTTGGTAGAAATAAGGAAAATATATTGGACTGTGTTTTACAAGGAAAATAATTAAGACTTAGAATTGTGAAAAATCCCTTCCTGTTTCAATGTTGCTGTTTCACCACAAGAGGGCAACAGTGTTCAGCCTGTAGTATCATTACAGCTGATTTAGGTTTTTGCTTTTTAATATTTTATTTTTACCAAATTCATAAAAAGACTAAAGCATATATCTCTATCTCAGTGATTTCTAATTTTCAATCCTCTTTCACTTAAAGCCCCATCCATCTCTCCCCTACTAAAAATTTGAATATTAAAACACAGTTCAAATATATAGTCTAATTTTATATAGTTTAAATTTTAATAGGCTGCACGTAACTTCCTTTAACAGCTGTACTACCGTATTTTCTGGACTATTGAGCGCACCTGTCTATAAGCCGCTTTTGAATTTATTTGAACAGTTTCATGTGGTCCACTCTGACCGGGTCTGATGTGACGAGGCTAAATGTATCGGCGGTGCAGAGCTTGCTAGCTTGTAAAATGCTAACGAGCTTCGTGCTGCCGATACATGAGCCACACCGGTGTTTGGAAAAAAGTAGCTACTTATAGTCCGGAAAATACGGTAATTGTTTTTAAGCTAAAAAACGATACATTTTCTAAGTATTATTTTCAGCTCTGAGTTGATGTACGTTTGTATATCTGTGTATTTGCTGACAATAAGAAAATGTATCTGTGGTGGTGCGGTGTGGTAATGACTCTACTGTGTACTATGTTAGAAAAATCTGTTTCTAAATGTGTTCATTCATTTATTATTTAACTCATAAAACTTCCTTCTGATCACATTTTGATTACATTTGCATCAACAATATGTATTTACCGTATTTTCCGGACTATAAGCTGCTACTTTTTTCCAACGCTTTCAACTTAAACACCGGTGTGGCTCATGTATCGGCGGCACGAAGCTCGTTAGTTTTTTACAAGCTAGCAAGCTCCGTGCCGCCGATACATTTAGCCTCGTCACATCAGACCCGGTCAGAGTGGACCACATGAAACTGTTTGAATAAATTCAATAGTAGCTTATAGACAGGTGCGCTCAATAGTC
>OOFC01013987.1:0-15057 GCA_900323345.1 Pseudochromis fuscus
CGTTATGTACAATGAAGCAGGGTTGTCAAGCCTCGTTAATATAACATAACAATCCAAACTGCCAGTGTCCAATATAAAAATGATAACAGGCTGATGGCATGCACCAAAACCGCAGCTAACGCTCCTAATGCTAACAGCTAGCTTCCACACTCACTAAGGAGTCTCTGCACAAGATAAAAAACACAACAACCAGACATTTTGATAGGCTAAATTTCCACGTGGTTCTTCCCAGAGAGGTGCAGACAATACCAGGTAAACAGTGGGACGTAGCACTTCTGTTGCTAAAATGCGCACGTAGCTTCTTGATGACGTAGGCTGTAAATGGGTCTATTACCAGTGTTACTACCGTATTTTCCGGACTATAAGTCGCTACTTTTTTCCGACGCTTTGAACTTAAACACCGGTGTGGCTCATGTATCGGCGGCACGAAGCTCATTGGCTTTTTACAAGCTAGCAAGCTCCGTGCCGCCGATACACTTAGCGTCGTCACATCAGACCCGATCAGAGTGGACCACATGAAACTGTTCGAATAAATTCAATAGCGGCTTATAGACAAGTGCGCTCAATAGTCTGGAAAATACGGCAATACAGTTACTTTTAACCAGATTACTTTCTGATATCCACTAATAACATTGCAATGCTTGAATATAAAGTTCACCAGAAGAGTCCATATCAACATCACCCTCATGCGGATTTCACAACGTAATAAGTCGTATTTTCTGAAAACTTCAAACTCACAAGTATTGAGAGAAGAAAAGTCCAACTAACCCAGGCTGGAGTGTTTCCTCTCTGATGTTTCACAGAGAGCTTTGATTCATTATTTCTTGTGGGTAGAAAGAAATTTTCCATAAGTGCCAATACTCGACAACAGAATTTAATTTGGACAAAAAGCACAAATCAACAACATCTTAATTAGATGTGGTGGGGACACACATACGCTGCAGTCCCATTATGTGAAGCTGACTGGTGCATTCCTACATAGAAACCATGCACAGCCCGGAGAGGGTGAAACGCCAGAAAAGCAGAAAAGATAAGAAACGCCATGGAGGATGAGACCCTGCACCTGCTATGCACAGTGGGAACGGCAGGTGTGTGCGTTACATCTGAAATGACACCACTTTCATTAGTTAAAAAAAAAAAGAAAAGAAAAAAAACTTTTTGAAAGTATTGCCCCAGATAAGAACCGTGTGAAAAATCGATGTGGGAGCTCAGTTGTCAGTATGACGATGTGCTGACTAACTCTCAGAGGAGCGAGGTAGAGTGGGAAGAGGGTTTTAAGGACGCCCACTGGAGATAAGACACCATTCACATGGGAACAGCAGTACCCCCCATTTATTTTTTCTTCTAAAGTCACCAAATCTTTAGAGGAACAGAGTTGAGTATTTGCCTTCCTCCTGATTGAGACTGGGATGACAGCTCGGGGCCCGACGGAGAACACTGTTGACAGTGGGAAAAAGGGGAACGGGACGAGCCGAGTAATCTCCTCCTAAGCCTTGCCTATTTATCACGGAGGTAATGATAAGAATCAGATTTAAAGGTGAACCCTGAGATGGGTCAGAGCCTCACACGGGCAGTAACGCGATCTGCAGGAGAGCACTGATAACCCAGGACAATACGGGAGGACGCCTGTCAGATAAATAAAACAAACGGCGCAGAGCTATAAAAGGGGGACCCACGTGGCGTTTGCTTCACAGAACGAATTCAGCTTCACTAAGAATAGGAATAGGAGTGATGGCCAGAGAGTGGAGGAGCAGAGGGATGCTGAGGAGGAGATAAAGGAGGCAAAAGAGATGACTTATTTCAAAGGACCCTTAGAGACAGAGCTGTGGAGCGGGGGAAGGAGACAGACAGTCGGGGATGGTAGGGTGAGCATCATTGATGTGCAATGTCAACAAGAGTTTGCACTCCAGTGTGTTGCTCCACAATCATTAAACAGTAAATTAAGAAGAGTTTTACTTGCAAAGTGCAATGCCGTTAATGAATCAAGCATTTCAAATCGGCTATTTCAAATTAGTAGTGAATAAAACTGATCCCATTATAACTCAGGTTGTGAACCACTTGGTTATGAAGCATTACAGCAGCACTTAGCACAGCAATTATGTAAAATGCAGCCTTGATCATGCACTGATCAGACACACTGTTTACACTAATTATAATGGTGGCGATTATGAGGTTGTTAGACACTCGCAAGAAATAGATTTTTATTTATTAGATTTTTAATAAATAAAGAGCCTCACTATAATAACATATTTAGATTACAGTACACGTCCTGTTCCAGTTACAGTAAAGAGCCAGAATACAGTAGAACCATGTGGTACTTTTCCAGACAGCTAAAACTTATGGTGTGTGCTGGTTTTCATTACAATCAACCAGCAGTTGATTTCACTGCACACCTTCAAGCAGAGACAAGGATCTAATCAGTGCAGAGCAAAAACCCACAGACATGTACACCGCTCTGGATTGAATACTTATGGTGTGTTAGCGCCGGGCTGCTGCTGCCGCTGCTGCCGCTGCCGGTGGTGGGCGTCTTGAGCAGATTGCCCTCTGCTCGATATGTCGCCTGGTGAGGTCACTCGATGGCCTCGGGGACCCTCGGGCACTTCCTCTCTCTGAGGAACAACAGCGCTCAGACCTCTGGGAATCTTCCCTTTCTACGACACGTGTGAGGTCATGTTTTCCAGACCCCGCGCATGGTTCTGGTGTTTTCTGCCCTGTGCATGCACTGTATCAACACAGACTGCAGTTATGAAAATATAGCCGGGCCAGGACAGGAGCATATCCTGTGCCATCTAGCGAACAATGGTGGAAAACATGTCACTGATACTACACAGGTTGGTCACTTGTGAGATAAAACGCCTGCAATGTGTGGAGGCTGTGTTTGTCTCTCATAAAAAGTCAATAGGATCCGGAGGTGGACAGCCGCCTCCCACTCGGTAAATTAATGAGGCGAGCTGCTGAGCATAGATGACTGATGACTTGTATAGAGAGCTCTGGAGCCCTATTGCCACTGTCACCTCGGTGTCTCTTGTGAGCCTGAGTCACTGGATCATGTCACCCAACACCAAGGAATCACCTCTGTGTTACAAGAGATAAAGTTGATGCTGTGATGCTTCACAGGCTCCAGTTTTCTGATTACAGGCTGTGCTTCAAATAAAGCACCTGTAAGAAAATTATTCACTGTGCTGCAGTATTTTTCCTCCAGCACATATACAACATAACATCAAAGGATGAACTGAGGAATCATGAAGCAAGACGCCTGTGTTTTTTTTTTTTTTTCCTCCTTTCTTTTACGTAAGAGCAAAGAAGCTGTTTTGGAAACTTTTGTGCAGGAAGCACATGGCGAAATTACTATTTCCTGCTTTTAACAATGCCCTGAAATATATTTTTGAAGTGGGCAAAAAAAAAAAAAAAAAAAAAAAAAAAAAAAAGCCTCTTCTTAATCCTCATCCTTTGGGTATCTTAAATGTATTAGTTCACTTACTGTACGTGCAAAAGCAAAGGAAGTCAAATCTAAACACCAGTGTGTGACTGTGATGACTCACTAGATCACACAACTATGAGGCCATGCTGTTTATATCTCCCATGAGGTAACGTCTTACTCATATCATCTAAACACACAATTATGATGCCAGCCGTGCCCAATCAGGACGTCTGAAATGCTCATATTTGTAATGGAAGTGAGGAGTCACTATGAAACAATGGGAGGATGAAAGGGTAAAAACCTTTTATCATTTGGATATTTTATGTACGTTTAAAATTAAAAAATAGTTCTTTTTGTATTCTAGTGTTGGATACAATTGAATGAATAAATGTAAAAACAATTGATCTTCACGTGTGAACTCCACCCCAGGGAACCTTTAAACATCTTCTCGCTGGTTGTTTTCTCACTTTTTTCTTTAGCTGGTGAACAATAACTAAGTGCCTGCAGTACACTGACAACTTGCTGTTTAGTAACAACAGTAAACAGATTCACACCAACCCCCTCCTCACATTCCACAACTTTTGATTCCCATGTGTGCTTGAAACTCAGTTCGCTCTCCGCCACATAATTGCACGTGCATACTCTTAAACACACATATGCCCCCAGTATGCCACTGTTCTTCTTCTTCTTTTTTCTTTCCGTTGGTTAAAAGAAGTTATTTCTCCAATTCAGCAAGAGTTCCTTTTCTTATAACATCAGGGTTTTCCCCTTTGCTCTCTGTCTCACTTTCTCCTTTCTTCTCATTCCTCTTTCTTTGACTCTCTCAGCCTCTTGTATGCTTGTGTCTGCAGCTGTATTTTTAATCAAGTGAAGGATCCATAGAGAAATGGGCATTTCTTTCAGAGCATTACATTCTTCCCCCTCCTGTCTGCGCTCATGGATCACTGGTTAGCTTAGAAATACAGCGGGCACAAAAGCAGCAGCTGACATGTGGAGCTTAATGGTAATAATGGCCATTTTTAAGCCCAATCAATCACATTTAGTGGACATCTCCATTTTTTGCCAGTGAAAAGGTATAAATAATAATAATGATAATAAAAAAAAGAAGCAGGAGAGGAAAATGTGGTTGGTGGGGGGGGGAGAGAAAAACACCTCGGTAAATATTTTAACTGCTTATTAAGATTTGGAGCACACCACAAAAGGAGCATCTGTGCTCCACAGAGCAGAGTGAAAGGAGAGACCCAGATGGTTCTTAGAACTAAACAGTGAAAACTGATCCATGAACTGGGCAAAGTAAAGCCCATTTATTTAACTATTTATTTATTGTGTGTGTGTGTGTCTGGGTCTGTGTGAGTGTTTAGACCTGGTTGTGTACGGACGCCGTTGCTTTTATACACGGGAGAACTGTGCGTGCGCTTTTGATCGTGCAAACGGATCTGCACTGAAATCTCAACGTTACACTGAAAAGTCCTGAGAGGACAGAATTCTTTGGACAGCCTATAAAATGTGCAATGAATACCTCAGTTTGTTTATCTTTGCAAGGTTCAGATATTTCAATGTCTCTTCGCCTCTCCTTTTATGAGTCTCCACGACTTGTGGTGCGATTCTTAGACACGCAACACAGAGGGCAAGAGGGAGGGGGTGAGTCAGGTTGTCTTTGCACAACAATGTACTTAATTTATGACCAAGTCCATGGCCGTTTTCTTGCCACGGGGAAAAAGAAATGTATGTCAAAACACTGGGAAGCAAAAAGTATCTGAATTAGTATTAGCAAGTGTGCTGGGAATGACTCGCTGAAAGTTCAAATTACTCCCACTTTGGCTCTGTCCTTCAGAATAATTAAGGTAAATGTAATAAGAGAGAGCAGAGAACATAGCTTTTCACAAGATAATATGGAAAATTTTACAGCTTTCATCCCTTCCTAATCCTCCCTGCTCTTTTATCTTGTTGGCTTTTTATTGGCTGTGCAGCTCCTGGGAACTTTACCCTAATAAAAAACAATCCTGCGGAATTTTCCACAGAATTTATGCAGTATGCAAAAAGATGGGTCTGTACGCTCTTCACTGGACAGCAGACATTTCTGTTTTGGTTTTTAATCAGAGTAAATAAGTGTGTGGGAGGCCTGCAGCCTGCACGGTTTTGGTGATAATCAGAGAGGATCCACTTTGTAGACAACAGCATGGAAGTGATGAGGGTGGACTGGGTGTTACTGAGGTTTCTCTGAACTATTGCACAGAGAACAATGTAATAGATTTATCAGAGGAAATATAAAAATTACTTGGGACAAACTACACAACAACAAAAAAACTGCAGACACACAAATGCAACGTGAGGTAAAGTGATTAACGTTGGTACCAGTAGTTTGATTTAGCTCTTCAGAGGTCACACTCAAATCTTTGTCCAGGTAATGCATTACATTTCATCTGCAATTGCTCTGTTCATTTTCAAAATCAAACTCATAAAAGCATCATATAAGCAATAACCGAAGAGAGCCCTCGTAGAAATTTACATATTAATCCAATGTTAAAAATCCCCCTCTATTAAAACTTTTACTGGCTAAAATAAAACAGGAAATGCTTCATGACAAAATGAATCTGTCCTCTGCCAAGACTTTGTTCTGTGAGTGAGCCGCACTTCTATATGCATAAATTCACAGCATGGTGAGGTGTAATGCAGGCAGCGCTGTAAAAAAACACACACACACACACACACACACACATCTCCCAGACCACATACTCCACCAGTCACTCTCTACGTGCTGTTGTCACCAGGGGGCAAGAAAACTATCTCTGTGCTGCAGATAGAGTCATTTGAACTTCCTCAAAGTGAACTGTGTTACACATCAGCAGCGGAGGCGACTCTGGAAGATAAAGAAATGACACACAACAGCTCTGTGGCTTTGGTGGAGGAGACCCTGCAGGAAGTGAGGGCTTTTTTTTATGTTTTATGCAAGCAGTAAAATAAGTTTGTGTAAACGAAACAAACAAAAAAAGGACGAGTTAGTTTGTTAGTAGTTACACAGACAGCTGTACAGCAGCTGAGGAAAGAAAGAGGCGACACCTGAAAAACTGTAACGTCTGAAGCGAAAAACAAAGAAATCCCTTCAGAGCTCGGTAAGAATACTAAAAAGTAAAAAAATGAATAAATAAATAGCTTCTAGAAGGAGTTCACACGACAGCAGCTCTGTATTTTTAGCAACATTTTGGTTCTTTTACTCAAGTTTTCTTATGAAAATACATTTGTTTTATTGGTGCTTTTTTAAAAGACTGAAATCAGGATCAGTTGTAGCAGAGACAACAGTTTTGTTGAAGATGGAGACTGGGATGTGAAAGCAGATTAAAAAAAGCTCCTTCTTCTAGCAAGTAAGAACAGGATTAATATTTACAACATGCAAGATTCAACATGATTACTGTTACACTGATTATACAGGTACAACTGTGTGGAAAACATGCTCCATTCAATAACAAGATCATTTAAAAAACACAATAGTCAAATAAGGTGTAATAAAAAATAACAAGACATTTTGAGGAATAAATGACTCTTATTTAAGGCAAAACTATTTCTCGTGATGATTCCTGACTACTGGTTTGAGAGACCTGACAATTTGCAAATCTGTGCTTTAATGGTGTTATACTTCCTTCAGCACCTTGTAAAGTGTTTTCTAAAGATTGGCTTCCAAACTAGTTGTATTGTCACAAATCTTGCTCACAGGTCTGCACCTTTACCTCAGATTTTAGAGGTGTGATGATACTTTGCACATTCAGCAGAAAGATCTGATAACAGCCTTTTAGTGGCAAACTCTGCCACTCTCAAAGACATTACCAAAACACATTATTGGGGGAAATGGAACTTTAATCAACAAAAAAAGGCAAACTCAGTCATTTAGTTTAAATTCTCAGACCTCATTTGAGTCTATTTTCTTTCCACTCATTTCTTATCTCAGTGGATAAATGCCAATGCCAGATAAATATTTGAGTCTGTGATAACCAGATTTCATCAGCATTAACTGGTTAGCTGGGGATAACCAGCAGAGCAGCAGGATATTGACTGTGGGTCAGGAGTCCAGCGCCCACCTGGGGTTAGGATGGTCAGACCCCATGTGCCTGTGTGCTGTGTAAATAATCCAATTATAGCTGCTCAGCATCAGATTGATGTGAAACTGATTCATTCATCATGTGAGCTGACAAGCACGGCTCGGCGGCCGCGTCCCGCTACTTCCTCCTTTCTCTTCTTAACCACGCCCACAATGTTCCTGACAAGTCCTGAGGAGAGTCCCGGGGCCCAGCTGCTGCCTCGGCTCCATAATGACTTACTGACCAAGGAAAATGGTTTAGGGAACACCACTGTTATTAGCCACCAACCAGACATATGAATCAGCCATTTTTAGTCACAATTTGGGCTCCCGTGTGGCAATTAACCACATCACTATTTGATAAGCTCAAATTATGCTGCTGATTTTTTAACCAATTATAATCTGGTTAACAATCAAATTCATTGGCCAAATCAGAATTGTTGGTTTAAACTGAAGTATCCAACATTAAAAATATATATTACCAATTTCTGAGCGTCACCACCTTCTCAACACTGTGCTGAGACACAAACTATAATCTAACATTCCTCTGTTTACAAGCTTAGCACCGCTCACGTCTAAAAATAATGCAGCACGCACTTCTTTCACATTTACACGTTCGCCTCGGGGTTTGTGAGTGTGAGTGTGTGACTGACAGTCGCTTGACACTGTTACTACAGTGTACTTTTAAAACTATCATCTAGCTTTACAGCTCACAGCAAATGCCCCCTTTGTTTTGTTGTTGTTCACATTTGTAGCACAAAGGAGTGAAATCAAGATTGTGCATCTATATCTGAACACAATACCAGCAACAGTTGTGTTCTCCTGTCAATCATTTACAAACAGAGTGTTGTGTTGTGGGGTGGGATTGTGTTAATTTAGTATAATTCACTGTATGACTCGAAGAGGTGAACAAAAAAATATTCTGATAGATTTTAGTTCTTGGGGTTTTGTCTGTTGGTAAAAACAAAGTCATGTGAGTGTTGTACCTGTTGTAACTGTACTGGTGAAAAACTAACTGAGCATTAAGCTGGATCACCCCTTCGATGAGCATGACCTTTGTTTAGTGACATTGTAAAGCATCTGTTGAAGGGTATAGCTGGGTGCTGCCCTATAGCTATAATCACTGCATTAATGGATGGAGGTGTCAGTGATGGCAGACCAGAGATGATGCCAAATGTCTCCAAACTGGACTTTGGAGGAACTAGTTGGTTAAAAAATGGCTGCTCAGCAAAGAAAATGGTAAATACAGTGCATTTATATAGAGCGTTCTCACCTTAGCTCAGGCTTACAAAGTGCTTTACAAGGTTTACAGTGGTGCCATGAAAGGTACTAGCCATCATCGGGAGCAACTTAGGGTCTAGCATCTTGCTAAAGGACACTTCGACATGTGAATGAATGAATCTTTATTTCAAATATCCAAATAAAAACAAAATATTTCATAAAAGAAACAACAACAAAAATATGCTACTCGAAAAGGAGCAGGTTGAAGACTTATAGAAACCTACCCCCACTGCATTTTAGCAACATACATATCTTCATATTAAACAATCTCCTTTTGTCACAATACCCCAAAAACACAAACATAACTGAGCACACACTGCATCCCCAACAAAAATAAATGTATTTTACTTTGACTGCTCCTCTTCCTCATATTTACAGAACACTAAATTTTTGTAACCTGTAACCTTGTGACGTGTGGAAAGTAGTAGCCAGGGATTGAAGCCCAAATCTCATGATTCGTACATGATTCATAGACGACATATTCTCCAATCTGAGCTACAGCCCCTGGAGGTAGCCGCCCTAAAGTAAAAGGAGCATGGGACTACCAAATCTCACTGGACTGGATGACACGATGCTGCGGATTAAACACTGGTTGGTGGTTTAATGACACACAGCAGCAAAGAAAACACATTTCCAAACAGTGTTGATGTTTATCAGTCCATCTATCCAGAAGTAGCAAAGACACAAACCACTTTCTTCTTTCTTCTATCTTCTATCACCTTCTTATACTCCACCACTTATAAGTCTCTAAAAAAACACAAATCCTTAGTATGTTATCAGTTGAATCATTTTGTCATTGTAGGTTAAGTCATTTAAAACCCTGAACAACAGACTTTTTGACTTGTTGGAATAAGAAATAACATTTACACGTGTTTTAATTATTTGGCTCCAATTTGTCAAAAACAGTGGAACAGTTTGTAAAAGCAGAATTTCATCCATTGACAAAACATCAGCAGTTAAAAAAGTCACTATCTCAGTCCACTGCAGTGTTATGAGTTCGCAGTCCACCCCCCCACCCAGAGCAGACGCCTGTAGCCTCTCAAACAGCTGTGTCTGCCATTGTGGCGTATCACACTAATCTGATTACAGCACCCTGCAACAATCAACAACAACAAAAAGGGCTCTGATATGCATAATTGTAATCAAATTTGACAACAATGTTAAATAAAGGGGCCTGCATAATTCAGGATGGTGTCGGGCTCCAGTGAGACGGGACTGCCGGACCGTCGAGGGGGCTTCACCGAACCCAACGGGGCAGGGGAAATGTTTGGTTAGTGACACTGGCTTCCTCACAGCGACTTCTGCGTTACATTCAAGTCCTTCACACACACACACACACACACACACACACACACACATATAACAACAGAATCTGCTGTGGGATTGGAGCGTGTAATGAGAGCCAAAATAAAGAGGCGCTTAAAGTGTGGCCCCAGCACCCACAAAGACTTCCTCAGTGTGGCATATAATAGGGCCTGACCGTGTAACCCTTCTACCCCATCCTACCCCCCACATCTGTGTTATTAATGTAACAGTGCCATGCAGGGGCCGTGACTTTTCCTTGCACTGCCCAACACACATTCAACCTGACCCCTCGCTTGAAAAAAATCCACCTTGATGCTGTTGGTGAATAACACACGTTTTGTACACAAACACTTTCTGTTTTGCACAAAAGAACACTGAGGGTATTAAAGCGTATCTCCGCCGCGCCCTAAGTGACACGCCATTGTCCTGTGGCTGTTAGACCGCCTGTTTTTATTGTTTGTCATTTTTCTGGAGCTGACATCAACCTGATGGTCCTGTAAATCACGTCTGTTAAAGTGCCGATGGAAACACAGGCGGGTGTCACGGCTTGATTGGTGCAGTGAAGAGGGTGGTGGGGGGGTGTTGCAGGAGGGAGGAGAATATGGGCAATGAGACCTGTGGATTCTCAGAGATATCTCTTCCCAATGCCTCATGGACCATTAACTGCCTATCAAAGACCCAACAGGCTCCCCTCTCTGATCTGCTATCAGTGTAATGGGGGCACATTCAATCACACACAATTCTCCGAGCAAAGTGGCTCGTGTTGATATGAAGCTTAGCAGTGATTTTGAATGTTTAGCTTCTGGTGATGTGTAATTAGCTTAAGGTAAAACAATTTAAGGTATAATAATTCCTGTTTTTTTTCATTATTTGGTTTTGTTAAGTTGGAAATAAAGTAGAAAAAAAAAACAATTAGAAAACAATGGTGACATGATGTCCTCTGTGTATCTAATTCCAGGTGGGCCTGTTGGACAAGCACGGCTGTGGCTATCAGCTGGTGTGTGGTATAAAAAAAAACCTCTCATAAATCGTATTTGCCATTCTCAGGACCAGAACAAGAGCCCGCTGCTAGATCCTTGAACAGTATCCTGCATTTTATATAATTACCATGTTTATTGGATTTTTATTTTCACAGTGACAAAAGGGCCATCTGCCTACAGCAGCTCTGCAGTCAAGCTTTAAGATCAGCTGGGAAACATACTGGGGAATGGATCAAAGCTCCCAGACTCCGCCCCATCAAGCTCCAGTTCATTCAGCTAGTTATCCCCCTTCTAAAGCCCGGCTTACGATACATAAATACATACAGAAATACACAGAGTATATGTGATGTGTTACATTGTGACTCATTTCTTCTTTGTCTTTTTGGGATCTCGAAGGCACAAAAACACTGAAGCATCCATTGCAAGATTGAATCGGATCCGAGAAAACAATTTCTCCACAAACAATAGGATATATGTTGTTTTTCAAAATACTTGGTTTTGTTCCTCGATGGCTTGGTGTAAAAGACCACCTCAAGTTCAGAAACCAAATCACCCATTTAGCACAAACATAGCTTTGAGGCCAGCGAGGAACGATGACAGAATTTTATTTTTTTTTCCTGACGCATTGTTTACCCAGTAGGTAGTAGGACACCTTATCAATTGTTCCATTACTTCACATGCAATGATCTGGATAACAGTATTTTAACACTCATCTCAGCTGGTGTCTGTCCGGGAGACACGTTAAGGCAAGAAACACAAAATCAATGATAAGAACACTTCAAAGTTAACTCGGGAGCTGTCAGGAAACCTGGGTCAAATTGGAGTTGTTCTAAGCATTTGTTTTATCCCACTCACAGCCCCAGATGGGTGGAGTTTCACACATTTGAGCAATTCAGCGACTGTTTTGTTGAGATTTGTTTTGAGGTTTTTGTATTTTCCCACATGGAAACCTAATTATTCCCATAGTTATGTAAGGCATCACGAGGCCGCGGTCTGAGAGTAAACATTTTTCCCCCCTCTCTCTGTAATAACCGTTGACTCGTTCATAACTATAGTGTTTCACATGGTAAGCATTAACCATTACGTGCTATTGCAGAAAATGAATGCCACTTCCCCCCCGTCCCAACTGGCTCATCTGTGTCACTGAGGTGCCCCTCGACACAGGGAGGTGAGAGGCCTGTTAAAAGACGCTCCGCTGGGAACAAGGAAAGTGGAGAGACTGCCTCTTTCCCCTCTCTCACTGGGATCGTATTTCTGAGGGTTATCAAGCGGCTCATTTAAATGAGGGCTGGTCACAGCAGGAACCAGCTGAACAAAGTTACTATTACCAGCGCCTCTCCTGTGCTGCTCTCACTCTCCCCTAATTGGGTTTGACTGCATTTGTTTAAATCCACAGTGGAAGAAAGAGAAAGGAGGGTGGAGGGGTTGCAGTGAAACTGAAGTGTGTCAGTTTGTCCAGACACGGTGGCACTTTAGAAAAAAAAGGGGGCTACCACTCCCTGGGCTTATTAAACAAAGGTTGGAGTGTGGGGAGGGAGGGGGTGAGGGCTGCTGGGTCACAGAACAGGCCTAGTCAGTCAGTGACTGGAACAAGCCAATCCTGGTCTCTGCTTGCACATGCACACACATCACCTCTGGTGGTCCCAGCTCATTTCCTCCGTCAGCAGGAGCACTGACACAGTGTGTACGGCGGTGCATGGACACCCACATAGGCATGTAACACATGAACATGTACACAAACACCCCTAATCCATAACCCCCTCCCACAGCTACCAAGCCTCTCGGCTGTTCAGTGCCGGGCTCCGGGGTACATATGGTCACCCCGCGGCTCTCGTGACAAGAAACCAGCTTTGATTTGAAGTATAACAACATTTGACACCAGTCAAGAGAAAGTTAGAGGGCATTAACAGCTCAATATGTCTGAATCAGCAGCTTTTTTTCTGCCCCTCCCCAAGGACAACACTGACCCTTTCACATTTACTAAAACCAAAGCCGCACTATTCCACACAGTTACCCTCCCTGACATACTGCAAAGTCAGATGATGCTGACCATCAAACAGCAGCGTTCTGAGGTAACCGGGGACAAAGCCGATCAAATGCTGTTTAAATGTCAGCCATCCGTAGTTCCTGATTCACATAAACAAAGACAAATGATAACTTTAATGGCCCGCTACTTTTTCAAGCATGTTTCTTCCCCTCTTGACCACACTTTGCCTCGCATCACGCTAAAAAGGGATTCCTTGTAAATTTTATTGCAGCAGTGTCAAAAAGACTCCCATCGAAGAAGCAGTAAATATTCTAACAACGTCTAGATGCAAGGCCATTCCCGCTGGCTCCAGGCACTGAATTAGGCCGGCCTGTTTCTAGTTAGACAGTCATTAAAGAGATCTTACAGCCACAGCAAATGGTTTCCTGTCCTGAGTGCTTAACTCCTGTAGTAGGAAATGTCCTAGGCCGTAAAGGGTGAACCAAACTTCCTGAACATTTTTTAAAGTTACCACAGAGGGCACGCGGCGTGTTCTGTCCATTCGATGTGGCCAATCAAACAGGACCCTGCTTGACCCTCAAAATGACACTGGCCGTTTAAACAGGTGGTGTCCATTTATTGGCCCGGCGTTGTGTTTAATATGGGAATGACAGGCTTATTCACTCGCCGGGGAAATACTCAATCTGGTATGAAAAAAAACAACACGTGGAAAAAGGAAAAATAAACATGGGAGGCTTCATTGCTGTGAAAATATCATTCATCAAGGTGGAGATTTTTTAAAGGGCTTCCTCTTTAGGTGAAGTTTTTTCGGTTTTGATGGTGTTACTCCTTATTAACACATTTTATATACCACGAGGACCGCTCAGCTATACTCCCGTCCCATTGCTACCTCCTCTCTAGCAGACGGTTTGCTGGCATCATATTTGCTCCCTAGACAGCAAAAGGTGTTGTGACCTGAGAGGCAGAGCACCTGCTGACTCCACTCTACAGGTGACTCTTCCTTTACAAAAAAACTGGGCTTCCTGTTCCCACCGCACACTGTCTGTCTGGCCTTCAACTTCAGTAAAACAAAAACTGGCCGGGCAGACAGTGTGCATCATCTATTAGTCATGTGGAAACACATTCAGCTTAGTTGGATGTATAATGCGGCACAAAGGCAGGTTTATGGCGCTATGGTTTGTCGGGCCATGCATATGTCTCCGTGCCTGAGGCGCTGAGTTGAGACAAAGAGTGAAAATATGATATTACAGCAAGGGAGGGATGGGGTGACTAATATCCTCGGAGATGAGTACTTACATGACTGTTATGAATCAATGCACTCAAGAGTCGATAAAAGTACTGTAAATGTCAAGTTAATAGCTGGCTACTGAGGGCATATGAGTTTTAAAAGGAGAAGATGAACAATGCCCGCGTTGTAAAAGACGTGGGGTTGTTGGCAGGTCAGATTCCTTAAGTCCATTAGCAATCTTTACACCATGTTTGAGACTCCAGAGATATGAATGTACAGGTTAGTTCAGAGTGTAAAGTGATTGTTGTTGTCTGAGTACAAACAGCTGATTCTCCCAAGGAAAGAGGATCACATCTGCACACATATATAAACTTACCAACACACGTATGTAAACATGCAGTGGGTGCAGAGTGATTGTAGCATTGTCAATAGAAGGAGATATGTAACTCCAGAGCAGAGCGTTGGTAATGATGCTGTCCAGTCATTAATCACCGGCTGTAGAGAAAACAGAGAGTTCACTCATGGCAGAATCGGCCAGGCCCTGGGACGGAGATTAGAGGCCTAATGAAAGCAAAACAAAGCTAGACATGTGAAATTTATTGGCACATTTAGAAAAGCAGCCCCAGAAGGACACTGCCACCAATAATCATTTCAGAATCCCAGTCAAGTGCCGTTTCCTCGTCCAGACGCAATCTGGAAAGGGATATTTGTGGAGTGGCTGAACAAACACAGATTTGCTGGTATCTCCATCTTTCCCAGCAGCTGGGAAGGCGGAGGGAAGGC
>OOFC01013988.1:0-21761 GCA_900323345.1 Pseudochromis fuscus
CAGTCTTCATATTTACACTGAACCAAGATGCATCACTTCATGTTTACACGGTTAAGACAGTTAATAGAAAAGAGTAATGCTATGTTTTGGCCCTGTAATAGTGATACGTCAGAAAATAAAGCTTAAATTAAGAATGCTAACCATTACACCATGTGCATAGTTCATACAACTCCAAATATACTTTCCCAAGAAGACAGCTACTGTCAAAAGTGGGATTTGAACCCACACCTCCAGGGGAGACTGCAACCTGAACGCAGAGCCTTAGACCGCTCGGCCATCCTGACTGCATTCAGTGATATTTATACAGAGTTTTTCCACATGTTGGAGCTGTTCTTGAAACACAAAGTGTTCATGAGTGGGACACAATGCAGTGATATTACTCAGTTGACCTGCTGACAGAGGAAGATTACTTTCCTTTTTGTTGTTTTAAAAGATCAGGTCCCACTGAGATTTGAACTCAGATCGCTGGATTCAGAGTCCAGAGTGCTAACCATTACACCATGGAACCTTGCTGAATAACAAAAATGCTGCCAAAAATTTGACGACATGATCTGAAATCATTGTGAACAATCTTGATCATAACAACATGTACAGGATGATGTATACAGGACTTCACATGCTGCAGTTACTGACATGAAGAGATGAGATCCCACAATGTTCATCATTTATTGATATTGATATTATTTAACCACAATAGGAAAACAGTGTTCAGCCTCTAGCATCAGTACAGCAGGTGTGTGCTCTCTGAAGGCTTTAGGTAATGATTAAGCTCAAGTGTATTTTTATTATTAAGTGAACTACTACTGAAGCATGAGGGCAACAATCCTCAGCTGTCCTCTCTCATCCAGAGCTGCAGGACATGTCATGAACCCTGTTGCCTCTGGCTGTAAATCAGTCCACAGACACTCCCTCATCAGCTCTCCTCCACAGCACCTGAAGATCAGAGAAACACTGCAGCCTTTGATGCACCAGAACTGTGCTGGAAAATGTTCAAACACACAGATTTGTAGTGTGCTCACCTGTTTCATTTCCATGGTGACAGCTGATAATAAAAAGGGACATAAAATTACATGGACATAAAAGCTCTGTTTAGATGATGTAATCATGTTTTGAGGACTTGCCTGCCCAGGAAGAAGAGGGCAGCACTGAAGGTCCATCGACAGACACACCGAGGAGCAGCTCGGACAGCCAGGACACCTCAGCTGGGTCGTCAACAAAAACTTCCTCTGATTGGTCGGACCACAGCTCAGCCTCTGTCACACATGTAAACACATGAATCTTGATTTTAAGCCAGAAATACACACTGGGGCTCCAAAATGAGTCCAAAAATGTTCAATACTCCACTGGATGCTGGGTGACCTGACCTGAGAGAGAGCCTTCATCCTCCTCATCCTTCTCCTGTTTGGACCAGACTGTGGCTGCTTCCACTGCAATACTGCAGTCAGACATGGAGGATGTGAGGTTTCTGCAGTGCAGCCTCTGTCTTAACTGTGTTGTGTCACAGATGTACGTCTCTTTGTGGAGCTGACAGGCTGAGATAGAAAAAGATGCATCCTGACAAACTGGAATTACACTGTTCTGGCACAGAGAGGGGCTGATGTTCAGACTGCTGACCCTGCATGTCCTCCAGCTGTCGGATGTAGCTGACGGCATCTCTGGTGTTGATGTGCAGCCGGTGACTGTCACTGAGGTGCTTCAGGACATGTTTGGAGTGGAGGGCTGAATGAGTGTAGTACACCAGCTTTGGGAGGCACAGAGAGCCTACTGCAGCGATTTCAAACCTGCCGCCCTGGAGAGTGAGAGGAAGAAACAAACTGCACGAGTGGCAACACACAAATTTAAGTGTATATACTGTGTGTTGCACAGTTTGGACCAACCTGGAAAGTGAAGCGGTCAATATCAGTCCAGGAAAAATCATACATCATACAGAGCTTCCCTCCCACTTCCTGTGGGGACAAAACACATGAACTCAGGACTGAATATAAATTGTTTATGCAAGTTTATTCATAAAGGGCTAATGTGCATGTGTGAAGATTAATCTCCAAATTTATGTAAAATCATCAGTAAAGTTGCCACCTGATAAATATGGACTCCCTTCACTGCCACGCCAAGAAGGATCAAACTCCTCAGCTCTTTTTTCTCCTGCCGAGTTAAAAATAAAAGTGAAAACAAGCAAGTGATATTTTTTCATTTTTGAGTTTACCCCCAGCAGGGAAGGTCTTCCCCATCCCTCTGTTCACCTCTTTCCACTTCCTGCTCCTCAGTATTGATCCTCTCCTCCCTCCACTCTCAGTCCACAGATTGTTTGTGGATCTTCTGTGCCGCTGTTTTCTGTTCACACTTTAATCATCTCTGAGTTTGTTTTCCTGCACTCCTTTTTTTAATCCTCCCCCTAGAGTTTGCCAGGCTGCATGTTTTGTGAACACACTCCCTGCTTCATTACTTCAGACCTCCCTGTGCGTGGGTCCTCTCTCAGTGCCAGATTTAACAACTGACTAATGCATTTCAAAGACATGAGAGACAGATGAATAATGCAGCATTTGAAGGGAAAATCCTACAAAGACTCCACATTTCACCTGAAGTTTTGGTCGGTTGTACAATAGGTTTAAACCCCGACTCTGACCTGTCTCATCCTGTAAAAGGTGACCGCTCCGTCCTGCAGCTCGCTGGCTTCTCGGATGAACTGCAGGATGGCTCGGCTGCGTGCCACACCTCTCAGCTCGCCATGCAACAGCGGACAGTGTTGGAGCAGGTAGTCCCTCCCCCTGCGCTTTATAAGCTGAACATGAGACCACACATATGTAATAACATGTTACTGTCGAGGTGCAAAAGGTTACACTAGTTCTCATTTCTTTTACCCAGGAGGGGAAGTAATCCTCAGGGAGGAAGTAATGCCTGTGCTCCCTCTCCTCCAGATCTCCGACCTCAGCCTCCTGATGGCGGCTCCGTGAGCGCAGCACCTTCTGCCTCAGCTCGGTGTAGTAGAGCTGCTGCACCTTGGTGCTCCTGAAACAAACCGAGACGGCAGCTGATGATGGAGGCGTCTGCTGTTGTGGGAGTTTTGGTACAGAATCATAAAGGGTGTGGGGTTATTGTGGCTTATGTTGTGCAACAAATACTTTAACATTGTGAGAATGTCAAGAAGCCAAATGTAGAGTGTTAAGGTGATGGGAAACAGACTTACAATATTATCTGCCCACTCGCTACGTAATACATCACCCTCAGAAAGAGGATGAATGGGACCTGTAAAGGTGGAATAAATATTAGAGGGAAATATTATTAAAGTTTTTAATATTTGAGGTAAAAGCAGCAGCAGAAACATTTAAAATAAAACATTTCTCAACAATATTAGGACAAATCTACAAATTTGAACAAGTAGAGCATCTTCCCAGATACAGCATGCTAGTTCAAGAGGTCACTGCGGCCTGTGCTGTAAATAATGTTGAGAGAAAACACTGACTAACCGTTACAGATCCTCTGTTCCACCTTTTGCCGAAGTACTTGCTCAGCTTTTGGTCCAAATCAAGAAAGAGATATTCATTGTCTGAGGGGGGAAAAAAGACATTAACCCTTTAATTTTGAGCGTGTTGTTGGAGACAGGTCTGGACATGCGGCTTTGGATTACCGTAATTACGTCACAGTTTGCGCAATTAGAAAAATCCCAATGGTTACGGAGAGCTGGGATGTTGCACTTTACAGTAAATATGGTGTTATTACGGCAATTTCACTAGCGCCTCTCCCAGAAGCCGGAAAAACAGCTGATTTACTACTTGTTTTAAGAGTAATAACGGTGATGAAGCAAGAATAGCAGAAAAACACAAAAACGGATTTTGATTTCAGAGATTCAGTGAACAAAAACACTTGATCTGCACATGAATGTCAGATTTTGAATGTTAAATTTGAATTTGAAATCAAAATAAGCATAAAAAGTCCAGGTGGAAATCTGCAGGCTCAGGTGTTCAAGGGTTAAATCAACATGAAGAAAATATTTATTAGCATCTCTTAATGTGTAACTTGAAATGACCAGATGGTAAGACTGTCTATCCCAGCCTCCCTAAATCCAAACATTCCTCAGTAAATGAAGTAAAAACATTTGCACTTGAACTCCCACAGATACTCACTGACCTCTGAGAGCAGCCAGACCAAAGACTTGGAGATCACCAACACCGAGCTGCTTCAGCACACTGTTCATCACCTCATGGCCTCTGGATCTCACCTGGAAATCACAGCAAATAAAACTCATGAAATCAAAACAAAACACACTCACAGCTCAGTACTTTAGAGCATTAAGGTTTATACTAACTCAGTGTTATAGCTTTGTGACATCACTACTCTCTGACCACAGATACATAATAAAAAACCTACAATAACTTTATTTTTATTAAACAGTATTTAATTTATTTCATATAATACGACATTTGTGAAGGTATACATGTTGTATTGTGTTGTGACACTGAAAGCTAAAAGCTTAAAAAGACAATTTGGGCAAAACAACATATTGTAACATAACAGAAAATGAACAATTCATATAAATAAAGTAATTTTCTTTCATTTATTTATGGTTTGCAGCTTTAGTTTTACATGAAATATTGTGTATTTTTTTGCATTTAATGTTTAATGAAGAAGTCTGCAGTAAATAAGTCAAAGTATCAAACTAATGCTTCATTTTACTTCCCATTAATCTGACAGGTTTTAGAATTAACAGCGCATTAAATACAACATAATTATTTGTGAAGTTATGGTTAATTTGTCTGAAAACTAAATTGTCTTAAAAATGTAGGATTATTCACAGTTACAAAGAAACAACAAATACCTTAAAATAAAAAGTTTCAACATAAACCTCTGTGTAATAGTGGCACATAACTGTCCTGTTAATGGTAAATTAATTATATTTTCTGAGTAAAGCATAAGGATCAAAGACTAAACAAGTTAATGTGACACTCACCCTGACAGCACAGTCCAGATGCTGCTTGTTGGGTAACAGAACACACACCTGGCGTTTCCATGTTGTCCTCATTGTCACAAAAGCTTCAGTCTGTCTGTGTCCATCATATGTCCTCGTCCTCCTGCTGTTCTCCCACAGGACGTCCAACACCATCCTGTCTCCTCCTTCATCCTCTCACCTACTGACGTCTGAATCCAGAGGATGTTCAGCTTCTTCCTTTAAATCTGCTGCAGATTAATTTACTGTTGGTGGATATAACGGACTAGTTTACATTGTACTAATCATAAAAAGCATCACATATAGTTATGATTGGCTTGTTGATTTGGTTTCTACACATTTGTCAAGCTTGTGTGATATTTTCACAAGTACCGTATTTTCCGGACTATTAGCGCACATGTCTATAGGAAGCTATTACATTTATTCCAACAGTTTCATGTGGTCCACTCTGACCGGGTCTGATGTGATGAGGCTAAACGTATCGGCGGCACGGAGCTAGCTTGTGCTAGCTTGTAAAAAGCTAACGAGCTTCGTGCCGCAGATACATGAGCCACACCGGGGTTCAAAGCGTTGGAAAAAAGTAGCGGCTTATAGTCCGGAAAATACGGTAGTATTGTCAATATATTTTTTTTAATCTAATATGTTGCTATTTTATATTTCCTTATTTTATTTTTTACAGTTGTTAGTATATGTATGAATGTGTGTGTCCGAACGTTGCTGCTGTAACGCCATAATTTCCTTTTAGGGATTAATAAAGTGTGATCTTACCTTATCTCTCTTAATGCACATTACTCTGCTACCCCACATGATTTTCCCTTGTTATTGTCACATGATCATAATTTATGCTCCAAAATTTTCCACGTGTGATCACATGTACCCATGAGCTTCACATGGGTATGATCTTCACATGTCATCACCTGGGAATTGACTTAGATTTAATACATTTATATCAAGAAAACATTACAAAACCAACTTTCCCAAGTGCTATCCACAAGTATCTTTATTTTCCCATGGGATTTTCACATGGGGGCACATGTGTTTCCCATGTGATAATCATGTGGGTTTTTTGTAAGGGGCTTGTGCATGTTTTTATTCTTTATATATCATAAATTTACTTTACATCTGATTGATCCACACACACCTGTGATATGAACTGTTCCAATAAAGGATATTTCTTTATTTTAATCTGTGTTTTGTTTTGTTTTTACTGTTACAACACCTCATTATTGTTTTTATGTTTGTTTGTGGATGGGAGGGAGAACAGGGAGGAAAAGTTTGCTTTATTAAAAGTAATATTTGACTGTTTTGATTTGTTGCTAACAAAAATTAATAAACATGCTTATTAAAAAAAAACACAGGATATTTTCTTTGATACTGACATTGAAACCCAGACACCAGAAACAGACGAGACCTTTGTGAGTCTATCATTAAATTTATTTAAAAACAAAATCTAATAACGCCAATTGTGCTTTGCTCTGATAAAGCAAGAACAGAAAAAAGTGACTTTTTCTTTTTTAGTAGCTGGTGATTCTTATAGTAACAACACATTCTCTCCACTTGTGTATTTTTTCTTGAAGTTACAATCTACAGTGATCTTTTGGATTCCCACGTGAAATAATTGTTAACATGCACAAAACAGAAAGAAAAAAAAAACAAAACAACCAAAGAACACTACAGTGCATTAAAAGGCACCTGTTCCCCAGATACAGGCAGGTTTTTTTATATCCTACTACATTACACAGAGTAAGTGGGATTCAGTAGCAAATGAATGTCAACAACTCCCACAAGCAGTTCATTAAAAACTATTTCACATCTGTACCATCGAAGTACTCTACAATATCACATTGACCTTTTCAGGGATGAGATACATTCAAGAGGTAACACATTTTTATCGCCTATACAGATCTTTCTCTTCAACATAATTCACACACTAGACTGTAAAAATCCCACTCTCAGGTTAAGCAGAGTTCACGTTGAAGAGCTGATGATTGAAGGCGACCAGAGGAAACATGCAGTACAGTACGTATAGTGGTTTGAAATCTCCCGTGATGAGGGGACGTATTCAGGTGATGGGCTCAGAAATGACACAAACCTCAAAGAGCTTCAGCAGGAAACCCCGTTTTGCAGATTTCCTCGACATGCTGTTTACGTTTTCAATTCATGGGTTATTTTTTTCTTTTTACACTCGTCGCATGAAAATATACAGGTTTATAATATTAAATAAAACTGTATATGGAAAAAAAAAACATTTAAATAAGTTGTAACAAGGAGTGTTGCAGACCATTGTCACGCAGTATAAATATTCATTCAAACACAACCAGGTCCCATTGATTGTATTAACCCCACAAAGCAACACCGTCCTCTCAGTCTCAGATTAACAATCCCTCCAATCCAACCTCCTCTGACCCGTTCAAACATGCTCCGCCCTCTCACACATCAACCAGCAGGATGTTGTATTTTGAATCACACACATAAAACAACACCCAGATATTGATGCTCTGTTATCAAAGTATTTTACAATGAAAATAAAAGTCCTGCAGCTGTGATTTCACTTTGCTTCCTGTTTCTTACAGTCGTGTTTGAAATGATCAGGATCTACTGTTTGTTACTTTCAGATTACATTATTAGACTGTGATTGTGTAAAAGTGTGTGTTGCTATAACTAAAAAGAATAAATAATGACACCTGGCAGTTAACAGTGATTGTATTATTGATTTTCTGCTCCTTACAGAAGTCTGTAAGACATGATCTCAAAGGATATGTACCTTTAATATTTAACCACACGATGCTTTGCTTGTTTTCCAAATGCCCGACCATCGGAGCAGGACAGCTCTCTCAGCAGCACTGCTTTAAAGGCCTTTATACAGTGTGTCTATAATACAGAAAAACAATGAAATAAAAAGGTGGTAATCCCCAAATATCTGCTTTCCCTGAAAGGCATGACCAAAGAGTGTGTGTTGCATTTGAGTGTAAGTGTGTGTGATGGCTGGTACAAAGTATTGTAGGTGCTGTGCTATGTAACATTCATCAAAACCCACGATGAAGAGTGTAACTGAAAGCACTTAGATATCAGTGGTTTGAATGCACTTAACTGCAGATGGACGTGATTTGAGGCCACGACTACACCAGACTGTCTACAGAAACATATTGCGTTTGCTGAGTAAATATTTGTAAATGGCCGGACTGCTTTGCTGCGCATTGTGTTGACCAACAACCGTACAGAGTAACTGACCTTAACTGTACACAGATTTAGATTCACACAGATATTTTTGTTTGGATATGTACACATTTCGCTGCTGAATCTCTCAGGCAGGCGTCAGAAAAAGTGTTTGAGGTTGTTTTTTGTGACCTATGTACAGAAATTTGTTCTCAAATATTGAAGTGCACTGGAGAATACAGCAGTTTTACAAACAAGCAGAAACAGAAAAATGCCTCTGCTGTCGGTTTACAATTATCCTCACTGCATATTGTTCACTCGTACTGATGAAAGGCAGCTTGCTTTGTTCGGATTGCTGTAAAAGTGATAATTCATTTTCTAACCTGCTTGAGTATATTGTCTTACAGTTTAAAATGATGATCATAGTAAAACCTTCACTGGTAAAGTTCACAAAGAAAGGATGATTTCTAGAGGTACCTTTTCAAAAAGCGATACATGTGTTTGATCAGCTGCACAGATCTAGGACACTGGAACAAAAAAACAAAAAGGAAGACTGGCTTCAAGTCTATTCTGGCTAACGGCTAACAGTTAGCGGCTTTTACATGAAGGCACTTCCTGGTAAAGCTTTCCACAGAGTAGCACCTGGGATTGTTTCGAAGTAACCAGTAGAAGCCCTTTGTTGAAAGGAGCCTGGGGTCGGAGCTGGACTGAAAGGTGTGGCGGTCACAGCAGGGTGAAGCCTAAGATGTACTGCAGGAGTTTATTCCGATTGGCCTGAGGTAGAAAGGTGCTACTTAGCTCCAGAGTTGTCACCTTGTTCTCTCGTCTGTCCTTCAGGACCTACACAATAATCACAGCACAGGAGGGACACGTCAACTCCAGGTGCATTGTCCAAACTCCACACAGATGATCAGAAACTTCAGTTCAACACACACTCACCCCGAGCTCTTTGAAAGTCCTCACTGTGTTCTTAACCAGATAATGAGTCGCACTTTCACCTGAAAAAGATAAATGACAGACAAGATGATAAGAAATCCTGCAGGACTGAAACATGAACAATTATGGAGTGATCAATGGACTAAAAACTGTATTACCATAAGCAGCCACTCCTCTCTCTGTGCGAGTCAGCAGGTATCTGAAGAGCCTCTGGGTGTAGTCGGACTCGGCCATGGGCTGACTAAGACTGTGGACGAAGATGGCAGCGCCGCTGTAGGCCTCCAGCACTGGGCTGAGCAGTCGCTGGAGGAAGACGAAGAACTCCTGGTGCTCTGCAGCAACACTCACCTGAGTGACGACAGCAAAACACGAAGGAGGCGAGAAACTCAGTTACCACATGAAAATGGTTGGAATGCACGTTTAAGTACCGTAGTGTTTCAACCAGACCTTTAGGTAGCGATCTCTCTGCTCCTCTCCGAAGTCACTGTCCTCATCCTCTTCATCGCTTCTCCAGGAGAGAGGCTCGGAGAACTTTTTGGGCCAAGGTTCCTCTGTGGGACTAGGACTCAGTTCCTCCTGATCCTCCTAAAACACACACACACCATATATTTGATCAGCTGGGCTACAGAAAATCCCCACTATTTATAAGCACTTCCTAATACGTCCAACACATATAAACTGTCCTGCGTCTGTAAACTCACCTCTGCCACATAGAGAACTCCATACTGGATCAGCCGGGTCACAGCGTCGTGTAAAACCTGGTAAATGGTCTGACAGGGCTGCAGGACAGAGGCGAGGAGAGGGAGGGACAATGAGACGCCAATCAAACCAGGTCGGGTTGTATTTAAAAACTGTACTGAACAGTTGAAGTATCAATGTTAACAGTGTGTGCTACTGTGCAGTCGTGTAAATATTCATCATCTAGAGTCATGTTTAAAAAAAATTAAGGGATTTTCTTGTAACTATAGTAAAAATACTTAAAAAATTCCACTTATTATTTACTGGACTCATTATTTTTATAGACCAAAGTCTGTTTAAAAACTTTTTTTAAAAAATGGCGGCAACACTAAGGACTTACTGGTGCTACAGCCACCTCGTTGATAAGGAAGTGGGAGAGGCTTGCGGCCTTGCGGATGAGTCTCTCCTGACTGAGCAGGAGGCTGTTGGGACCACCAGGCTGCTGATCAGCCTCTGACTCCATGACCAGCTCTCGCTGTAGTGACAGGATGCTGCAGGCTGGAGATCAATCAAGAAAGAAAAGAAGTAGAGGAAAACCTGAGAAAGTTACATTGATGAGTCTATTTATTATTTTCAAAAAATTTGTATCCAAGCTTGGGTATTTGGGATAGGGATGTCTGATTGCGCCTCTGTGACAGAAAATATAAATTTATTGGCCTAACTTACCAATAATTGCATCGGAGATGAAGACATGGAAAAGGCCATTGCTGTAGAAGTTGAGCTCAAAAAGCGCCGGTACAGTTTGGCTGGGTGCGATGGTAAACTCTCCGTTGCGATTAGCGCTGCTGGTCACATTGACACAGTTTCCCAGGAGGTGGAGTGCACGCATGACCACGTCCTCGGAGTTCCCCGAAAAGCCCAGATCAAAGTCCCGGGACAGGATCTCCTCCTTCATGTTGAAGAAGTCCTCCACGAGCTTGGACAGCACCACTCCCTGGAGCAAAGAGGAGGAAACCCACAGGGTCAGATTTAGTAGAACTGTCATCCGGACATCTCCACTGCCACGCAGTTACATCAGTGCACCTGCAGATGGCAGCGTCTCACCACTAATGTGCAGCAGCAGTGACAGAAGATGCTGAGAGGAGAACACCAGGAGAGGACAGACAGACTTACCTGTCTGTGTCGGTACAGCAGCAGACAGGCCACAATGTGGGTAGACATGATGGCTGATGACTTGTTCGCCGCTGTGGAGGGAGATACACAGAGGATGTGATGAGCATCATATGACAAAAAGAAAACAACATCAGGATACAGGACACAGGACTTAGAACCTCAATAAAAGGTGTACCACTTTAAAAAGGCAACACTGATTACTGTTTATATTCATTAATTGAAAAAATGACATGAATCGCATGCTGAAGATTGGCATTGAGCAAAAGTAACGTTGGCAGCTTCATTTCTATTCAGTTTTATCTCTATGGCGCCACATCCTGACAAAATAAAAATATTTTGGAGCACTTTATAGAGTGAGCAACATCTAGTAGGATGGAGGATGGAAAAACTCTCTTTTAATAGGAAGTAACCTCCAACAGGGGCGAGAAGATGTAAAAACTTACAGCGTAGCAGGTGATTCAATATACATTTTTAAAATTTTATATAGAATTAGGCCTTTAATAAAAACAACCAAATATCCAAAACACTTGATTATATCAATGATAAATGAGACGGAGAAGAATATGTGTGTGTCTGAAGCCAGAGGTTACTAGAGGGCGTCTGAGGCAGAGCTTGAGCCTCGATGTGTAACACATTTGTGAACACCAAAGCCGGTACTGCATTCTTCCCCCTCTTCTGCATTTCCATCCTCCCCTTCAGCTGATTGGCTGAAAACAACATGCCATCCAGCTGGAGGCTCTGTGATTGGATGAGGGTTTAAAGGAGAGAAAAAAAAAAGGCACAGAGTAGGAGAATGCAGCTGAATGAGCTGGGGAGAACCGGTTTCTGTGGTGCTACCCTGGGGCAAAACACCCTGAGTGATGTGAAGCGGATGGACTGATGCTGTGCTCTGTTGTGTTGGATTACAATTACTGGAGGCAGAGTGATGGATAGGATTTCATGAGCCTTTGCGAGCAGGTGCACCTTTAACACGGGATACCAAAAAAAAAAAAAAAAAGAGAGACTTGTGCAAAAGAAGATAAAAGACAAGCGCTCCACTATTCGCAACAAATGAATGAATGAAAGTAGCATCCTGGACAACAAATAATGATGACATAAGATACATATTTAAGCACATGTATGAGTATAAAAGACGAACAGGCTGAAGTTGGATGATGTGTGAATTTCTTACTGAAGAGAACGTGCTTGGCCAGATTGTTAATAAGTTGTCGTCTGAAGAGGTCATCGGGCAGCTGCTCCTCGCCCTGCCCCTCGAGCTGAGCAGCGGGTCTGGAAGAAAATAACAATTCAACATGTGTTTTATTAGGGCATATATATAATCTAATCCTCATTTCTTTATCTGGTTTCCTGTACACAAAACTGTCCACAATCAGGCAGGTGCCAGTGCTGTTAAGACATTGTTTGATTGGCTTGAGCCTTTAGCGTGTTTTAGCTTGACGTGTCGTGGCTTTATGTGGTAAACAATCTGCCCACAGTGTTAAATAAAGACTAACCTGAGCTGGAGTTAATGCCATCATTAATTGACCACGACTTTCTTGACCTTGAAGCCGGTTCTTTGAATGTTACTCTCTTCATTTAAATCCCACCATCACATTTCTCAACAAACCATGTCACGCTCAAAACACAACAGCCTCCCATTTAACATGTGAGTGTCACAATAGTGTGTAGTGCAGTTTGTGTCTAATGTGATTTTTAATCCCCTCTGCAGGTGCAGGCTCTGAACCTGTGACTCCAGACCAGCAGGGGATCGACTGCAGCTGTCCTGGTGAAAGGACTGTATCAGTTTTATTAAGGGTCAGCTTTGAACTGAAGTGACCCCTGCTAGTGTTAAGTCAAGAGCTGCTCTCAGATGTCAAATAACAGACACTGCTGTGAAGTGGCAGGAGGGAGAAATCGAATTTGGGACATAAAGGTTGACCATGAAGGTTGTTAGTGTGTAAGCTGCTGGTTTTTGGGCCACTTGTGTTTGAGAGTGGGGAGTGTGACTGTTTGCACTTACTGGGAAGAAATAATGGTGGGCATCAAGGAGTGCTCCAGGGACTCTGGTGGGGGAACATGGCGGCTTCGCTGGGTGTCCAGATACTCCTGCGTTTGACACAAAGAACATAAATTACAAACAGAGTGAAAACTGGATCAATTTTCTTTATGTATATTTCAAAGTTTAACAGTACCGTATTTTCTGAACTATTGAGCGCACCTGTCTATAAGCTGCTATTGAATTTATTTGAACAGTTTCATGTGGTCCGCTCTGACCGGGTCTGATGTGACGACGCTAAATGTATCGGCGGCACGGAGCTTGCTAGCTTGTAAAAAGCTAACGAGCTTCGTGCTGCCGATACATGAGAAACACCGGTGTTTAAGTTCAAAGCGTCGGAAAAAAGTAGCGGCTTATAGTCCGGAAAATACGGTAATACTTTCACATTTAAGCTTCTCAAGAGTTTTTTGATGAGCTGAAAACAAGAACAATACCTGAAATCTTTACCCATCACTGATTATATTTGCATTAAACCAGATACAGATCTCTAATCAATCACCTTTAGGGAAAACGGCTGGTTGAAATCAACACGGACACAACCATAGTTCTTCCTCAGCATCCTGAACACTCCACATGCTATTCCCCACAGACTCTCGTTCTTCTTGGGTTTGCCCTACAGCAACAAAAACAATCAGGTTTAGCCTTCATAAAATCATAAAAACATTCATGACAACACAGTTTAAGTTGTAAAAACTAAAGATTCTTGTGTTAAAATACAGATTAAAAAGTATTTTCTTCCCTCATCCTCTTAAGTGACAAATTCAAAAGCCAAAGCCAAGTAATATTTAACTCATTTTATTCCCTCACTGAAGAAAACATCTTTGTTGCCAAAGCACAAACACACAGAAACAGACACCATCCAAGAGCTTACCAGCTGCTCGCTATTGTAGTTGCCCTCAATAATGCGGTCGTAGGAGATGCCAACTGGCACCACCAGTACGTCTGCGATAGACCCCGTGCACAATGTGTCGACCACGATGGACAGCATCCCCGCACGTGCTGGGGATGGCTTACCGCTGCGGGACCGAGTGCCCTCCAGGTAGACCTCCAGGAACTGCTGCTGCCGCAACAACTCCTCCGTGTACTGGAGGGAGATTGATGAAACACAGAGAGGTGATCAGAGTGAGAAGAGCGGGGGATGAAGGTGAAGGGGAAGTGTGTAAAAGTGTGAAAAAGGTCATAATGCTTTTGGTGAAAATATAATTTGCTGAGAATCTGACATGTAAAATTGAAGTGGAGAAAAGTCAAGGTGACGCAGCTCCTGTCATACGCAGCCTGAATAACAAGAGTGGTAGTGACCATCAGCTTGACCCCTGACAGACACTGCAGAGACGTGTGCACGTGGGGAGGCAGCCATGCTGTGTAATGATATCCTCGTGAGCGCAGTATGTACACAGCTGCCTCTCGCTATGCAGACGGTTTTGAGAATAGAAGTTTGTCCTGAAATAGACTCGTGGCTGAGAGCGTTCAGAGTGAGCTGTGAAGAGCAACGATATCCAGGTTCATCTTTCATGAAACCCACTGCAGTTAAAGCAGCACAGCATCTTTTTAGTTTTTATTATCGCCTCCTGCCTGTGAAAGAGTTCGGCTAATTACATTTCTGTGAGTAAAATGCGAGGGCACGCCAGATTAAAATCTCATCTCCTGCCAAATTAAATTACTTTGTTCCACTTCTTGCAACTGCACTGACAAAACTTGCAGACTGTTGTTTGGGAAGTAAAATATTGTTGGTGCAACGGGATAAAATGTCGCTCATCATTTCTAACAGCTGCTCTTGTCTTTGGCAGATAACTGTTATCTTTAGGACACAATACAACCTCATCTTAAAGACACAGAACACAGCGTCACTGTGTTTCCTGCATCTTCCTCAACTCCGTTCAACTCATATAACGAAGTAAATCCACTTTACTTCCAACTAAGTTTCTTACTAACAGAAGCTTGTTAAGCTGCATTAATCTAAATACTGAAGCTGAATTTTTTTTAAAAGTTTCATTTTGTATTTACCGTATGTTCCGGACTATAAGTCGCTACTTTTTTCAGACGCTTTGAACCCCAGTGTGGCTCAGTATCGGTGGCACAAAGCTCGTTAGCTTTTTACAAGCTAGCAAGCTCCGTGCCGCTGATACATTTAGCCTCGTCACATCAGACCCGGTCAGAGTGGACCACATGAAACTGTTCGAATAAATTCAATAGTGGCTTATAGACAGGTACACTCAATAGTCCGGAAAATACGGTATTTTGATGCTAATCTTTCTGTGCTTAAGTAAAATTTTGAATGCAGGAGTATTACGTATAGTAGAGGGTTTGTACACTTTGGTTTTGTTGCTTAAGTGAAAGTTGGATACTGATGAGCACTAGTGGGAAAAACAGCTTTTGTAATTGTATTGTATGAAATTATATTAGTGTCCAAATGTGGTAACTGTAATGGTGTTTACTAGATTCCTTTGATTCAGTCATAATGTTTAGGATTCGATAACAACTCACTGACTGCTGTGTCGATCGTCCAGCCGATTGTTTTTAATGAGTAAAAGCAGTAGCCTGGTGTCTGCATTTGAAAAGGGCATTTCTTTTGCAACAACATGCCACCTCCTCCTGTTTCCCTCAAAGCACGCTGTCTAGGCAGGCCGGTTGCCAAAGTAAAGGTCACGTGGAAACCGTGCATATGTTGTGATGCTCATCCAGCGAGATTTATTGACTCCCTGTCTTTCTCTTGACTTTTTCTAGAGAGTCTTCAGGGACGAGTGCAAGTTCAAGGAGACTTTGCTGCCCAACAACTACAACGCCTATGAGTCTTTTGTTTACAAGGGCTTCTACATCGCCCTCAGCAAGCATGGCCGCGTAAAGAGAGGCAACAAGGCCACCACCGCCATGACCGTCACACATTTCCTCCCGCGACTATGAGAGAAACTGGCAATAACTCAGTACTTTGCACATTGTGGATGTTCTTCCAGGTAATATAGAAATGCATAGTCATGATATACACACCCATGGACTGCGAAAGAAAACACAAATATTTATTCTGTTATATATATGTATATTTGGATAGCTATCTTTGTATATGTATGCCATACTGTGCTGCTTATTGTTTTTATGGACGGGGGGAGTCGAAGCCTTTGCCTGTCTCACTTTACCTTGGTGCTTGCTGTAACTGAACTACATGTCACTTCCTTTTTTGAGATGGAGGATGAGCTATATTCTGTGCTTTTAAAGAGTGAAATGAATACTTTTTATTACCTCAAAGAACCACTTTACTAGATTAAGGGATGCATGGACTTCTGCTCAAATATCTGCTAAGTTTATCATTTCTTTTGAACCTTTGAGCGCTTAATGGTTCCCTGCTCGATTATCGATGTCCGGCAGTGGGGGAAACTTAAATGCACTACCTTTGCTGCACGATTTAAAGGTGCCTTGGTGTTCCCACTTGTGGCCCCCTTAAACTTGCATGTAAGAGACACCCGCTGGAGTCAGAAATAGGGCTGACACTCTGCAGAGGGCCTCAGAAGAGGAGGGGGGCTTGACTATCTCTGGTTTATTTTCTTTTCTGTAATTAGATCGATTAAGTAATAAACAATCTGTGGTTGAGACCTGAGAGCGGTCGGCCATAGAGACTGGCACAAGGCCATAGGTTTGACTGTGTGGCATCGCCAGTGAATAAACAGGGTGGAATACTTATCTATCACAGCATGGAGAAACTTTTTTTTTTGTTTGGACCTGGCTTTGCGTCTGCACAAGAATCGACGGAGCAGATAGAGCGCACAGTAGAAATGTTCCTGCACAGAGCTCCTACAGTAACGTGGGCCGCTGTTGCCGAGTTGCAAAGCTTTTGCTGCTGTTGAAAATAATGATGTCCACTGTCCATGAAACCAATGGAAAAACAATGTAAATAGCTGCAAATGTAAAAAGAAGAATTCAGGAGCTTTTTTTAAAAAACGCTGCTTCGTCGCAGTTGCCTGAACGAGGCAAAAAGAGTTCAGGCTGCACAGTGAGCCGCCGTCGACGATGGTGCCCAAATGTTTTAGTATGAACCGTTCCCCACGTGTTTGTTTCTTCAGTTTATCTTTGTGTGTTTGGGGGAGGATGTGTTTGCCCGGGGCCATTTCCCCTGCTTGTCTGTGGGTTCTGCAGCAGCACTGCAGTGGCAGCGAGGTGTTGGGAGCAGGAGGCAAATGGTTTTAAATGCAATTAAGGATGAGTCAATCATGTGCCTCAAGGACAGTGCAGCTGCATGCACGCTGTAAGATTTCTTAGCATTGTGGCTACATCTCTGTTGACTTTAAGCAGATTTTTTTTGACACATTTGAATGGTAAAACATAAGAATGTCTGAAAGTTATGGTAAAGTTTTTGCCACAGCGTGCTCACACAGCTGAACCATGCTTTGCAGACTCACTGTGAGTATGCACAAATATCTCGTTACATATTCCAAAGATGTTTTTCCTGCCTCATTCTGAGAATTCCTGGGAGTCTTACAGAGTGCATCGACCCGTGTAGCTTCTGCAGCTGTTAACTTAGACAAACCTGCAGCTCAGTTCATCATCAGCCTCCATCCGTTGTTGTGTGAGAGGAAGCAGGACTATTTAAATCCAGGAAAGACGTATGCGTCGGAGCCGGTCTGCTCTCTTTGTTGTTCGTCAAACCCCCTGCAGGAATGTGGATCTGCCAGGATGACAGGCAGCTTCCCACATACCTGAGCACTATCACCCCCCACCTCTGCCTGTCCCTAACCCGCCCCCACCTTCCTCACCCCACAACTCACCCACTGTAGGCAGGGACCTTGGGATTCCAGCTGTAACCCAGGAGCTTCCTCCTCTCCTTTCAGCCTTTTTTAGTTCAAGGTCAGAGTCATGGACCAGCCTTGGCCCCAACCCCAGTGGCCGAGGTGGTCTGCTATATGGGTCGAACTGTTTCCATGAAATAGGAATTTAAACAATCTTTTTGACACAACGCAGTAAAATTTTGTGATTTGGTGGCTCTGTTGTCCCAGTCTGTAATATCTTTGAAACAACCCCACTTCCGCCCTATGAATTTGAAGCTCCGCCTCTTTAAAATGCAGCTCCACAACATGCTGTCCACTCCCCTTTCCAAGTACTCGTGTTGGGATATTTCTGGGGAGGGGACATCTGCAGAGTTAATGCAGTGTGTGAGGAGCAGAGTCACGCAGAGCCTCACATCACCTCAATCTGCTGCTGCACTCCAGTCCTGCAGGACGGCTCCACAGCCATCCTCAGGGCGAGCCCTCTGCTGCTGCTGCTGCTGCTGCCGCCGGGCTCGATCTGACCCCAAACCCCCCCGATCACCACATACTGACACAGTATCACCTGCTGCTCAACCATCTGTGACACACAGATATTTTCATAACAGTGTTTTTCTCACACATAAATCTCTTGAAGTTCTTTTCTGAGGACTTTTTTTTTTTTTTTTTTTGGCAACACCGTTTTCAAAAAAACACAAAAAGACTTGTTGCTTTTGTAGATGAGGCTGCATGTAGTACCACTGATGTACATTTTGTTCTCGGGAGTAAATCATCATCATTTTTGGCTGAAACAGCAAAGATAAAAAACACACACACATAATCTACATTTTCAGCATTTTCAGCCAAGGGAGGTGTGGAAGTGAACTTTGCGCATGCACAGCATCGAGCACTTCTCCGGCCCACCTCACAGTCAAGATGTCTGACGCCTCTAGTAGCACCTTATTAAGGACATCCTGGTTAAAAATTAGAGTAACGAAGTGGGTTTTCTCACATTTTTCTGTCAAGAAATCGAGCTGGATGCTTAAAAGAAAGAAAGTTTGTGTCTAAAACAAAACGCTCACCTTTCAGCTTTGACCAAAAAATGTATTCAGATTTATCTTGTCTCTTTTTTTTTTTTTTGCTTTCCACAGCGTATCATAGGTCAAATTTAATTCAGTCAAGGTGAGGAATATCTGTTTTTTATAATTTTCTATTAGCATGCCTGAGCTCTGAGCTTGATTAGAGGGTGTGTGATTCATGTGTTTTTTTGTTTTTAAACTCCTGCTCTATCGGGAGTGAGCCTCCACTCGATTCCTCTCCTCTGTTCTCATATACCTCACCTTCTGCCTTAGTTTTGGTTTGCTGATGACTGTAAATTAAGAAGAAACAAACTTCAGTTATTTGTTTCTGAAAACAGACAATGCTAAGTAAGGATATTAAAGTTTTTTCCTTTTATTTTTGTACGTATGTGCTGTGCACAGCAGTCTACTGTATTCCTGAGATACCAATAAAAGTTTGTTTTGTTTTTTTTTAACTGGGTGCTGGTAACGTGTCGTTCTCTGTGGATTTATCAGTAGTGGAAGAAGTAATCAGTCTCTTTACTCAAGAAAAAAGTTCAGTGATCTAAAAATTACAAGTAAAAGAAGTCATAAGTCCAGAAGGATAATCAGTAAAAAATAAGCTGTTGTTTTTCCTGTGACTAATGTTGTAGCTGTTTTTAGATGATCAACATTTTAGTGTTGCAGCTGTTTGAGGTAAAAGTAGTTTAATTATTATATATACAGTACAAACTGGTAGTTTAATAGATTGTTACCAAACATATGGATCATGCTTCCTCTGCAGGTCACTGGATAAGTCTGTGTAAGATTAATTACAAAAGAAAAAAAGTTATTGGCACTTTTTCTCATCTTTTTTTAACTAAAAAAAATTGAATAAATTTACTCCTTTAGGTTTAAAAAAATATTTAAAACAAACTATGGGATAATTTCAGAAAAGAAATCCCACTTTGGTGTTATCTCTGTTGTCATAAATCTTTACAAAAACAAAAAGTTGAGGACCAGTGTTAAAAATCTTTTAAAATGCATTACATTTTATATCTGGAAGTAGTTGTATAAAAATTAAAATAAAGATTAGTAGTGCAAATCCAAACATTCAAAGTACCTCTAAACGATACTTTGACAGCATGGTACATTACATTTTATTTTCATAATAAACTGGTGAAATGTTTCGATAAACTTCGTAAAACAAGGTACTCTTTCCTCTTTAAAGGTTTCCAGTTCAATGTGTCCTGTACTTCAACTACAGAATCTTAAAACTCAACAGTTTTGAAGTCAGTGCAACTTTCTAGTCTTCCAGTAACACTGCTCTAAATAAGGAAGAGTCTCCCTCTGCTGGTGAAACGGTGGAACTGTTGAGTTGTGCAGGTGCGTAAAGGCACCAAACTGATTTATAAAGTATATGTCCTGTCCATTGTGGTTTAAGAAATCTTTTGTTGTTTAATATATACAGAATATTGAGTTTATATATGGCAGTATTATTCATTTATATATGGTTATATACTTCTTTTAAAACGTAGCCAGACGTTATTGTTTATATTGTTGCTTTTATTCCCTTGAAATACACCTTTCCACTCCAAACCTAAACCCGAGACGGTGGGTTATTCGGAAACAGTGTCAGGTTTAGGTGAATGAGTCAAGACGTGTAGCCAAAAATAAGAGTCCTGTTGTCTGACCAACAGCATCAGGATAAACAGACAGAGGTGGAAGTGGCCCTTCCGCTGCAGCAAACCCGCACATCTGCTTTGGGGGCGAGTTTCTTTTTTTTACGCAAAGGATGTGAGCAGGAGTGGCACTCGGGGGGCTTTAAATAGGAACTGTCTCCAAACTTTGGGACAACAGAGCATCTGAAAACTTCCAGCAGTTCGCAGTGGAAACCACCGGTTTGATCCAGGATGGACGTCAATAGACGACTGAGGATGAGAGACACTGTGCTGGCGCTCTTACTCGCCGTCCTGCAGGGCTTTCCTCTCGGGGAAACGGTTCCAAACCCGTCACCGTTGGTTGGGTCCAACTGGGGGAACCCGAGGAGATACGTTCACCTGCAGACATCCACAGACCTCAACAACTTCTACTTGGAGATCCGATTGGATGGCACTGTGCGCAAAACCACAAGCAGGAGTTCATATAGTAAGATACGCATTCCCTTTTTCTAAATAGTCACTGTTTTCTCACATTTTCAGTATGATGCCCTGTCTTTAACCCTCTAATGCTCTTCTTTCTTATCTGCAGGTGTGATTTTACTGAAATCTGAAACGAGAGAGCGCATCGCCATCCTCGGCGTCAAAAGCAGCCGTTACCTGTGTATGGATCTGGAGGGAAACCCGTTCAGCTCTGTAAGCATAATAGTTACTTTAAATTCAGCTACAAGTTATTTTTACTTAATCGATCCCCTGCTTATAACCTCATTTTGTGTTTTGGCACATTTTAATGCTTTACGCCTCGTTTTGATGATCGCTTTTACGCACAAACGTACTGCGGTGGAGTCAGGATCAGGACTGGTGTCTTAACAATGACTTATTTCTTAGCTAATTGTCACTATTTACTACATCGATTCTCAAAAACGTTTACTTTATGGCACCACTGGAAAGTTTTACGCACAGTTTAGCAGCTTTTTGTACGCTATTACGCGCACAAAACTTACAGCAAGCGTGTATCATATCTCATTTTTATGGTTTCTTTGATATCAAGATAAACGGATTATAGAAATATCAATATTCCTGGTAAAAATAATTAAAAAGTAGGGATGCTTTGGTCCAATATTATGTGGGAGATTTTCACGTGTTTCTGCATTTGTTTCAGGCAAGTTTATGTCCCATTTGACATCTTTTACAAGTGGAAAAAACGCTATACCAAAAAAATCAGAAATCAGAAAGTCATTATATCAGAAAAAACATTATATCCATCGACACATAAAAAACCCCAAATACTTATGTTCAAGTCTTGGTTCAGGTCTTGGTTCTGGGGAAGAGAAATAAGTTGTTTGTGTAGAGTTTAATTTTCTCTCTCTTTCTGTTTTCAGCCCATCTGCCTCAGAGACGACTGTCTGTTCAACC
>OOFC01013988.1:30251-59133 GCA_900323345.1 Pseudochromis fuscus
ATTCGTTGGTACCCTAAAAATATTATAAATCACTGCTTTCTAATCATGTTTTAAGGTAAATGTTGGCAGTAGTTGCTGCAAAAAGTATTAGACAGGGTTATATTGATATAATAATATATTAATAATATATAATAAAACTTATGTCATTACATTTAATTTATAAGAATTTTTCCTTTCTATGTATTGTTGAGACAAGTATAGGACTAACACATTTTCATTTCTGTTAATTTGTATATTTTAACTTTTTAATCAAGGGTTTTAATACTAAGTTTTCTATTTTGTTCCGTTTATACAAAGATTTTGTTGCTGCTGTTGCCCTTTTTTTAAAAATGGAATAAAATAAAATGTACTGCTCAGTGTTTGTTATTCCACTCATATAGGTTCTGTTGTACAATACACAAATGCAATTGTAATTTGGCTTTTTGTAAGATTTTTTTTCAGTCTTACAAAACTGAAAAAATTGATTAACGAATTCAGTTATTCAACATAGCATAACTACTGGATATTCAATGTAATAAAAAAGCAGAAAACTGCACTGATGTATTCAGCTGTTACAAAATACTAAATATCGTATGTTTGTTATATGTGGATCATTGCTTTAGATAAATTGTTTAGATGGGAGCATCAGCAATAGTTTAATAATCAGTAAACTATAGTACCAGACACTTGTCCGAGTTTGTAGTCATACAGTCACCCTCTGCTGGTGGCAGAGCAGTAGGAGCACAAAAAAATAACCAAGCCGTCACAAAAGAAGACAAATCAACCACTCACATGATTTTAGCCAATTTATTCAGGACAAATTGATGAGGTACACTGTGTGGTTGCACTTGGGGACAGTGGGAGGAGGAGTTTGGAATAACAACCACACTGAACAATAAAACATTCTCAAGGTTTAATCTTTGAATAAATGGGTACCTCAAAAATAAACATTGTTCCACTTTACTCAAATGAACTAATCAAAACATGTCAATGAAACTCCAAGATGGGAAAACAAACAACTTTTTTTTTTTCTTTTTTGTCTTTCCGATACATGTATAACATACAGTATAGGCTGTTTTTGACTTAGCACCAGATATATGAAATAACCTATTTTAAAGTAGGCTGTAGGCACTTGCAATTGCTCAGTGGAATCTGGCGGCTGACATTTCTTATTATGAAGAGTAGAAGTACCACACTTCCTCTCATCCAGACAGAAAAAATAAACTAAAGTGAAACCCGTCCAAAAAATTAAGTGTGTGATGTGAAGTGTGATGAGGTAATGATGAGATGGATCTCATTTCTATCTGTCCAAATTAACCTGAGGTACACAAACATTACAAAGAAGCAGCAAGAATATGATAGAATATAAAGATACAAATTAAAGAATCAAAACATGCTAATCAAAGAGATCGGCAAACACGAGTACTTCCAGTCCCGCACCAAACTGTGTTACGTTCCCTCCGGTACATATACAACAGAAAAGCAAAGACTTGATACATATACAAAAATTCATATATAGCAGCACACAAGTGAATGACAATAAGGCATCTTTGTGTAAGACTAGAAAAGAAAAGCTTCTTAGCAGCAAGAAAATATAATCTTTCTTATTTTGGAATTCTTTCAAATTATAAACAAAACTTTTAAAAGCATAAACATTTTTCTGTTTAAAGCACTTTTTTTGGGAAAGAAAAACATTTTGGCTTTTTTTTTTGCACAATCGAACATGCACGAATATAATTAAGAAACTACATTTCTCTTCTAAAGTGTAATGACGACTTCAAACATTTCTGCTTGTTGAGAAACTATATATACACGTGTGTAAATCCCACACAAATGGCAGTTGTAAAACTTCAGATAGCGGATAACAAAAAGAACAAAACATGAACAAGAATAATCAGGACAGTATCTAACTCTTTGACAGGACTATTGGAAGGGGTAGCTATAAGTTTTTATTCTAAATTCAAGTTCAAGGTTAAATAAATGCACTGAAATCTACATGTGAATTGGCTTTCTGTAGTTTATATACTATTATACTATAACACCAATTATCCTATGTCTACTCACCTGTCGGGGCGTAGCTTTCAAGACAATGTGCATTACCCCATGGGAATCCAGCCCAGAAAAGAAAAAAAAAAAAATCAAATAACTTAAAGAAAAACTAAAATTAAAAGAAAAAAAAAGGACCCCCCCCCAAAAAAAACCCATTGAACTCTCCTCAACCACCATCCCCTTACCAGTCTTAAGGAGTGTGTTTTAAAAGTGCATCAATATTGTTCCGAGTCACCCTCTCTACAAAAAGTTACATGGTAAAATTGATAAACAGGAGAACCTGCAGCACAACCAAAACCGATGGCGTCCGACATCACCAGGGATTAACCCTCCCTCCTGTGTGTCGCTCAAGTATCGTGCAACTGCAGGAATAAAGCTTAACTTCCTCACTGTATCAATATCGTTCATCACACTTCTTACATTTTCTCCAATCACTTTCCACGTGCTTTCTTTTTCCAAAAACCTCTCAAGAAACCCTTCGACCTGCTTCCATTTCCTCGGTAAAAACAAAAACAAACTTGCCAGTTCTCCATTTTCTCTAGTAACATGCCATCAGTACGACCTAGCCGAGGCCAAAACACCCTCCAAACAGCTCAACACTCCTGACGGATCTCTAACAGCTACAACTATTAACAGTACAAGAGCAATGTAGCTTCGCTGAATTCAAATACATGCACATACAAGCCTGTGAACACTCTCCGGTCAGACAGTAGCCACTGCTCCAGACCTCAAACCATCTTGTTTCCTCTGTGAGCAGGCCCAGCCCACTCACCGCTAGCCTTTTCTGCATAAATAGTAAGCAGTGCTACAGGTGACGTATGATAGACAGAGCTGCTACCTACAGCAGCGCTCCTCTGGCTGGTTATCAGCTTGGTTTATGTACTGTATCATCAGCATTTTAATCACAACTACACGGATTTTCAAACGTGAAAAATCCCATTAAACTGTAAATTGATAACTGTTCACTAAAGATGGTTAAAGAGTAACATAACTAAATGCTAGCTAAATATACAATATTTATGTTCATATTGCTAGGTTGTATCAAAAGAATTATGAATATTTCATATAATTATGATATATTTTTTTCAAGTATGAAAATATATTCAGGTTTCCACTCTGGGAACCTAAAGGCACTATCAAGTTTTCAAGAATTAACCAAGTTTCTTTTCTTTCTTTCTTTTTAAATAGCTTGTTTGATAACATGTGGCCAGTACAAAAGGTGAAGGTCCACCCAACCGGGTGTGAATGGGGCGAAAAAAAAAAGGAGAAAAACCTAGAAATTTCTTAATTTCTAATAGTTCATAGATTGTCACACCATCACTCAGAAGGGCGACTTGACATAGATACTGGCAGCTCGAGAGCCCTCGCTCCTGTGAGTTCATTTTCATTGGTAGGCAGGCGCGTTGCGAGTCAGGTGATGGTGGGAGTTCATAAGTTGACATCACGCACATCTGTGGGGGTGCTGGACTGGTCTTGCTGCTCCCTCGCCTTGCTGCCGGCTCTGACGCCGGTCTCCTGCCGGTACTGCTGGCCCTGCTGCAGGCTGGTGGCCAGCACACGCTCTATTTGCTCCTGGCAGGCCCTCAAACAATCCTGGAACAAAAAGGGTCAGCCGTGGTTAAACATACACACTTCCATCAAACCTCTGCCAGCGTTTGAGTGCTTTTAAGACACATAATCCTCCCAGCTCCAGATTGAGTTATGCAGACTTTGTATTCATTCAGTTCTGCCTTTGTTTAGCACCATTTATAGTGTCCTTGTCCTACACGAAAATATTCTGAAGTCAGTCTTTTTATTTAGACGTTTCAACAAAGCTGCCAGGAAATCCCAAGACAAGACAAATGCAAACAGGCAGCTTTAAAATTTTAAGAAAAAAAGTCAGTTTACATTTAAATTAATTATTAAATTTAGTTTTATAGTCTATCCTCCAAATATCTTTTTTCCCCTGCATTGCTCAATTTGTTCTTAAGTTTGTAAGGGATGCAGCAACATATTCATCTTATATTGCTCTCATGTGTGTTTGCATTACGTTATATGTACCTCAGCACCACTGAAAATGAGGCTCTCCCCCAATGCTTCAAGGTTAAAGAACAAAACAATAATTGGAAAATGTGTAATTCATGTTTGTGAAGACCCCCAGTCATCCAGGTCATGGTCATCCAACTACTCTGATTCAACACTGTTTGGATTAATAATTAGTTCAAAAATGATTCTTCTACAACAGCAGATTTCTCAGCTCGTCTCCACACAATAAACAAACAAAAAGATTTTACTATGAATAACACAGGCTCAGTCTATTTACAGACTAATGGACGCAGCACACTGGAGTTGAACTGTACACCTGTATGCAGACACTAGCGTGCAAAATGCTGGCATTTCTGGTGCATTTGACATGCAAGTTGTTTAACAGCTTTGGTCACATGCATGGCATACCAGTGGGGAATTATGTGTGTTGAGGTAGGTGGTCCTGTCTGCATCATGACCAGAACAATGGGTACCAGCACCCTCCAATACCAATAACACAGAGCAGCGAGCTGCACGGCGGGTGCAGGAATCCTCTCTGACACGAGACATGTACATGTCTCTGGTACAAGCGAGGGTTCAAGGGAGGGAGACGGGGCTCCTCAAAGAGCTCTGGGGTCTATCAGGGAGCAGATAAGCAGATCTGGTACTCCCGCACCCCCTCCCCCTTTTTGGGTTTACAGCACGGTCAATCCCATGGGGGGGTCTAGAGGAAATGGCTTTGACCTACTGCACCCTGACCCTGAGTTTGGGTGTAAAACAGAATATAGGACAGTGGGACCGGATGTTTTTGGACATCTTCTCTTATGAAAGTAGATCCTCTGTGTGTCTCCGTCCCCTCTGCAGGTCTGTGTGGAGCATGTGGGAGGTCTGCCTCCCTGAGCCGGCTGCAGCTCTCTTAAAGAATGAGCCGCGGCTCGCAAAGAGGCCAACATTCCTTTAAAATGTAGGAATAATTGGAACCCGATGGGCTGCAGTCGGAGCGCCTGTTGTGACGGCTGGGTCGCGGGGCCCACGTCACCATGGCAACGTAACCACAAGCTAAGAGGCAACAGTGTTGTTTCTGTGGCTTTTATGGATTTCTACACTGAACAGTTGGCAGATGGTATATGGAGTATTTTTTTTTTTAATTAGTGTGATTCTTGTGCAGCAGCAGCAAAAAACAAAACGTGTCAAACCTACAGTGACTTTTTTTAATTGATACAGTTTATCTTTATCACTTTATAAATACTAATTCATTTAAATTATATCTCAACCAGCGTAGTATAAACTCCACTGAGATTTTGATCAACTTTACATAACCTCATTATAAATTCATAGTTTATGGATTGTTGTGGAGGCCCAACTATACTTAACAGACCATTTGTGTACAGTAATAAAACTACGCTTTGCAGTTTATAACTTATACATTACATTAAGTCTATGGAGGCCTATTTACTTCCATTTTATGCCGTGACTGCACAAAGGATAGACTGATCAGACTTCAAAAGGCTCATGGTGGCACACTGATAAGCTGTACAAAGGCTCATTACAATGGCGCGTCCAGTTTGTAACTTGGGTATTATATTAAAGTCAGTGGAGGCCAATTCGCTTCCATTGTATTTAGAACAAGGCACCTGCACACAGCACTGACTCCATTCAAGTTTGACGACAAACTGTAAAACAACTATTAGAATATTACATTAAAGTCAATGGAGATCCATTCACTTCAGTTGTATTTATAGCACATAATGAGTTTTTTCAAAATAGTGATTTTTGCAGACAGTGCAAAAACAGTGCATGAGCTCTTTTTTGACTTTGATTAACAGGAAGTAGGGGCATAAAGCTCAGTATAAGGTGGCAGGTCTGCAGGTATGATGACCACATGGATAACTTTGTGTTTCTCCATCTGCCTTCACTGGAAAAGATGCTTCTTGTCTTCATTGTCCACCAGGAGGGGCACACAGCTAAAGTGGGAGCCATGCAAAGAAATTGCATGTGTCCTACCACAAGAATGTGGGCTCTGAGTTTTAAGAAGACATTCCCTCTGCCGCTGCTCTTTATAGCAGCAGTCTGGCTCCCCAGCCAGGAGCCAAGAGCTCGCTCTGCCTCTCTCCATGAAAAGTAAATAGCTTCAGTCTGCCACTACTAAAGTCATTGCTGTTTACTGAAGAGCCTTTTATGCTGCTGTTGTGAGATGTTGCAATAATTGGTATTAACAATGTATTGTTATGTAGCGCTAAAACTATCCTGGCAAGTATGGATTTCCTCCAGTGTGGTACTCACCACCTCTGTGTTGGTGATCTTGGCCAGCAGGTCTGTCAGGTTGTCTCGACTCAGCCTCTGGTCATTGTGGTCCAGCTGCAGGCCACAGACAGCAGCTCCCATGCTGCCCGTGGCAATCATGGAAGGAGGATTCATGGCGAGGCGATCATCTGGTGAGAAAAACAGTATTAATGTGCAAGTAATCGGGCAGCAGCTTCAGGCCATGGTGACGCACGGAAATCACATTTTTAACAGTAACAGGAAGAACACCACCAAAATCAGCCCAGAGGAAGTAGGAGGAGATGCATATGAGGTGAAAACATCTGAATCATCTCCAATATGCATGCTCCACAGCTGAACCTGATTTTCCCACAGTCTGGATTTCAACAGACGTAGCTGCACGGTGGAACCTGTGTGGTTTCCTTCATAGAAACTTCAGCTGTGATGAGAAAAGCAGAGTAGGAATCCTCCTACTCGCTGAGCAATGAGTTCCAGGCACGACTCCCCGAAGTCTCAAAGACTTAAGCGACAACAGGCCGGGATGGAGGAGGCGGAAGAGGAGGCGTCCGTGGAGGGAGGGAAACCAACATATACTACTGAGTACTGACGCTGCTTCAGAAAAGTTCATCATGTGAGTTTTCATACTGTCAGTTAGTCAATAGAAGTAGCCTATCTAATCATTTGGAGATCTCCTCAATGGTATCCGATTATCACCCAACATCCGACAATCTGACCTTCACACCTGCCTCATGCTGTGATTGGTCAGCTGTGCAGTGGTGAGAAAGATGCCTTGAAATAAATTGTGACTAACTGCAACATCATCAATGTATTCTCGGAGAGACTGCCAAATATCCACTGTACACAAAAGACGGATGTAGTCTCAGGGTTTGAAAAGTGAAGCCGATGCAGAAGTACCAAAAGTGGAATACCATTGATGGCCACTAGATGCTGGTTACAATGAACTTCTGATCAAAAATCAGAGTCAAGACATTTTTTCCACAAGTCATTCTGATGCCATTAGCCTGTCCTGGTGTCCCACCTGAAAACAATTTAACCATTAAGTAGATACAAGGCCTCAAAAAGTGGTGTATTTGGTGCATGGCTGATTTGATTGACAGGTGTGGTTTCAGACTGCCTTGGATGCTCCAATAGACCTGGACTCTCATGGCTCTCCAGCTCGGCCCTCTTATCCAAATATGGTCACTTCCTAGCTTCAAAAAACCAGAATGACGATGGCCAAATGCCAAACTTGGCATGTGACACCACTGTGGCTCTGTCCATCTTTGTGTGTATATGTATCTACTTCCTACTCTCTATGACAGCAGGGATGGATTTGAACTACTTTCTTTTAATTCTAATTCAACCCTCATTGGTTTGTTTCTATTTGTGAGAAACACAAAATATGCTTTTAAAAGTAAATTCCAAGTCTCTGATGCAAACCAGCGTATTACCTGCAGCCATTAATGCACAAGGCCTTCCCCATGAGTCTGAGCACATGTACGTCGCCCAACCCACTGTGTTGTCCAAGCCCAGTGCAAGCCGGGCCTGGTGGCCCGATAGCTTTGATTAAACCACTGCTTCACTACGCCCATCTTCTCCTCCAGGGACCAGCTGTCCATAGGAGGAGCTCCTCCAATATAAGAATAACATCTCAACTCCATATAAAACTCCAAACATTTACATTACTGCAGAACCACAGCAGGCCTCCGTTTTTTTTCCACTGCGGCTGCTTTGTGCTTGGATATAAGCAGCTGCTTATGAATAGCAGAAGCGACCACTGAAACACACCCGAATATAAAAAAAAAAAAAAAAAAAAGTGTGACACTAAAACTGTGCTAAACAGGGCATTAAAACTTGAATTGGAGGAGCCAATGGTTCCAATAACTAGCTCTAGTAAACAAGTGGTTATTGGCCAGATCTGACCGCACTGACGTTTGTGAGGAATTCCACTGCACTAAAGTGACCTCCTTTGTTGTATTTCCTTCATTGAATTAGCAGAAAGGAGGTAGCAGATACAAGGCAGCGTTGTCACAGAGGAGTCTGGTATATTTATGCGCATTAGGTGATCCTGCAGTAGTATTTCTGTCCAGGATATGAAAATATTAGAGGGATTCCTTGTATAGGCAAAGGAATGCTGTGAAAATTCACCTAGAGAGAGGCCTGAGGGGACATCTGAGTTTTTTTTCCAGAGTCTCGAGAGTTTATTTTGGACATGAGGCCAGGATGGGAGGAGGAAGGAAGATCACTGGATCACTGCCCTGACTTTTTAAACCTGGAAGCTTCCCTGTCAACAAACAACGCACGGGGGAGTACCGCAGGAGCTCAGCTGCACCTGAGTCACTCAGCACAGCGTTACACTATGATTCAATCCCTATCATGACCAGCGTATGTGGCTAATCTAAACACAGGGCTGATAGGAGCTTTCCCAGGCACTTCGCTGAGAAGCGTGCATGAACACTTTAAGCAGCTTTTCGCAGCTGTGAATAAAAAAATATATAAAAAAAACTACAGGCTGTGGAAAGACTAGAAAGTGGATAAGGCAGCCAGTAAGAGAAGAAAGAGGTCACAGATGACTCACAATGTGAGAATGTTTGTGTGTGTGGGAATATTCTGGTGGATGTAGGAATAACAAGGCAGCAAACTGAGCGTGCGAGCGAACAAACAAGTAAGAAGAAGCAGATGCAATGATAAGCAGCTGTGTTACCTGTGGCACAAAGGGCGATGAACGTCTGCGTGTGTTTGCGGACCATCGCCAGCTTGTCTGTGGGAAGGGGCAGTCTGCGTATGATGTGCTCTATAAAATCGTTGGGGATGACTGAGGCCATGTTCCACTTCAACTTCCCCAGCACGACCAGTTCCCAGTCCTGAAGATGATAAGAAAACGTGTCAGTCAGTTTAAATTGTGTTTCCTAGCAAAGTCTACTCAGTCAGGGGGTTAAATGGCACGTTGCCATGCCTCCATTGACCGTGAAAGAGATCACAGTCCGTCCCTTTTCCCAGAGGAAATGGCTCTGTAAGAAGAGTAACATTTCTTCATTTTATCTCTCCTCGCTGTATCTTATTATCTGCGTGCCTTTCTCATTCCTCGCATCCTTTGTGTTCATATCGCCAGCATGTGACAAGCTTTGCCCTGCTTAGAGGCCCTGCCAATGAGACAGCTAGCCCCTTCCTTCCTGTCACAAGCCTCAAACAGCTTCAATGAGCTTGCACTGCACAGGCAGCAGCGCTGAGATCACTCTTTATACAGTCAGCCTGCACCAGCAACAAAAAAAAAAAAAAAGTGTCCACACTTTGTCGTTTAATTTCCTGACTGTGTTGACAATTTGCAAATGTTTAAACGTTCTCCTGTTTGGCTTTAACATCTAAAATTACTGCAAAACACAAACAACTTTCAGTATCATTATCAGGAACAAGTTTTTCATAGTCTCCAGCCAAACAACAAGTTGCTGTAGGGTGTTGTGCCAGTTTAATGACAATACTTCCTCATCTTTCCACACGAAGATTTGGAGAACTCTCATATGTTTCTACACATCCCCCAATCTTTATTTACATGTGTCACCATATACTGTGATTTTTTGGAGTATAGATTTGTACACTCAAGCTACCACACGTTATCACACGTGGGTCCTGTTAACCTGAAGTTTTGATTTTTATGTCATGTTAAAACTCCCATTGAGGTGAAGTATAATATAAAACCTGCCTTAACACTGAGTTACCTAAACTTAAAGAATCATATAAGTAGTAAATAACCATTTAACACAAAGACCCAGTTTGTGGCTGCTCCTGCTGCAGTCGTTTTACCACAGTTGTCCAAAGAGTTAACTGTGTGTCAAAGTTTCCATCTTGTCTGTTTCAGGGCTCCAGACTGCAACTGATTGATTTTATTTGAGGTTTTCTCAAAGGTCACACTGGTGTGATGACAAATTAAATGAGAATTCACATTGGAAATGGTAGCCAGAGATACAGCTATAGTCAAACTATCTACACAACACTGGCACAAACACATGATCATTTGCCACAACAATCCAGGTGTTGGTAACATTCTGTAACAAACCTGAGCCATCAAAAGACACAGGTACAGAGAAACCAGGTGACATGAGAGGGCGGCGAAGTTTACTTTACACACTGTGTAAATTCTTGGCGCTGTTGCCAACTGCACTCTGTAAAGTTTAAGCACAAAACTACGTAAGGAGAACAAGCAGCAAAACTATGCGGCGACACGTTTCTGCTGTCAGGAGAGCGCTAACGTGGCAAGTGAGAAAGCAACGCTGTGAGGCAAATTCAACAACGAACGTTTCATCGTTAAAAAGCCGATACCCATTCTGTTCAATTGCCTTCTGGAAGACTCCCAACCATGTTCATCATACATTAATATATTCATACCTAATAGCAAAGGAATGTGAAACATTTCTAGAATCATTATTTCATGTTACATCATAAAACAGAAGGGGTGTCACCATATCTGGCACTGGTTCGATCACCTGAGAGACTCGGTGTGAAATTTTGATTACAGCTTGGAGTCTTACCTAAAAGTCAACTGTAGTAAACACCAAAACCCCAACGCACGGCGGGGACAGTCCCCCCACCCCCGCCATCACCAAATGCTTATCTGTCACCTGACACGTCAGCCGTCATTCACGTTAACGTGGGTTTCCTGCGCATAATCTGCGACAGATATGAGTGGGCTGAGCCTGTTTTAGCACCAGTGCAGATCAGTGATTGTGAGATGAGTAAGGCGGAGTTTTACTGTCACTACGCTCGCTTCCTGGACAGCTGCTGTGACACAACCACCACCCCCCCGCCTCCACCCGGCTTTCTTAAACTTCTCTCTCCCAGCTGAAGCAGCAGCAGCAGCAGCAGCAGTGGCTTCATTACAAGGAAGAGCTGCAACATCTTTCACTGGCTCCTGCTGCCTCCGCTGTGCATCCTGTGAGGATATCCAGGAATCTGAGACAATATGGAGCATCATATGAGATGATTGTCATTTCCCTCAACAGCTGCAGGCAACACAAGAGGATGTATCGAGTGCATGTGGAACAGTTTCATCATCAAGCAAAGTGGTTGGAACTGAAATAACTAGCTGACTTGTGGATACTTGGATGGAACGACAATAAATCTGCAACTGTTTTGATATTCAATTAATTGTTTTAGGAGGATTTGTTGCTTTTATTTGGTGCTACAACTACCGATTATATAGTTGCTGTATTGTATTTTTTTATTGTTAAAAAATAATAGTTTTAAGTCTGTTAATCCATAAGTTGTTGTCTTCAGTTTGCTTATGATCGACTGGCTAAAACATCAGTTGTTTTCTCTCGGATAAGAAAAAGAAAAGCAGCAAATTGTCACATTTCAGAGCCTGAAACCAGATTTTTTTTGCACCTTTACCAGAAAAACTCCATCTTAGGTCAGTGATAGCAAACCAAATATTTCAGAATAATGAACATCTACAGCTCCGCTACCACTGAGAAGTTATTATGCTGATTAAGACCATGCGGTACAGTCCAAAGCTGAAAAACAAGCTGGTATGTGTAGACTAGCATCTTATCTTTGACATCTTTTAGAACAATCAAGAAAACTAACTAATTATGTTGCTCTAAAAAGCAAAACTTCTGAATTTCCTGATCGACTACTCACATCTTTGTAATAAAGTTTGTTTAGTAAGGAGTTACATATGTGCAGGGAAGTAAGCATAAAGAACTTCTGACCTTTTTTACAGTATAAAATTCTTCTGTTTGTAATTCAAATACAAGAGTACAGCGTGATATCCATATCCTATACTGCATAACTGGCACTAGATGGCATCAAACGCCTCTCCAGTCCACATGGATCCAAAGAAAGGATGTGGCTGTACTGTGCACAGCTCCACTTAGAAAGAAAATGGGATACTTCCTGCGAAACCAATTCAGCTATTAGTATTATAAAATCATCCAAAAATGTGGCACAACATTTTTATGCTCCCATGAATGAAAGAATCAGTGAATGAATGAATGGGACTGTTGAGACTCTTACCAGCAGTTCCCGTGGTGTGATGGAGTTATCTGTGTACATGCAAAGTTTCTCTGCTGATAGCGGCCGGCAGTCCTTTAACTTGGAGGCCAGGAACATGCACACAGCTCCCAGAAGCTGCAAAAAACTCTTTCTTGTGGGCATCACTGCTAAAAATCTGTCCAAATAATTAATGGCTAAAGGGAAGACGTCTTCATTACTCTTCTCCTCTTCACATACCTGGAAAAACAGACATTTAACAGGGAAAAAAAAAACATATTAGGTTGTGTGTAAAATAAGAAAAATAGTCATAAGAAAGCCAGACTTTTTGCTTGAAAACTAAACAAATGTCCAAGACTATAGAGCACATTTGCATATGGGGCTGTAATTGTTCTCTGTAGTCTTTGAGTTAAAGGTTAAATAAGTCATTTTCACGTCTCCTTTCTCCGTGAAAAGACTGCAAAGTCAGGGCAAGGCAGAAACAAATTAGTTCAATAGGAAGTCCTTCAGCAAACCCCCCTCGCCATTCAACTCCTCTTCCTTGTTGGGGCTTGCCTCATTTAAAAAATATTTCCAAAAAATAAATAAAAACCTGTAGGAGCTTCACAAAGTGTGCAAAATGTTCACAAGTTTTGTTAAAATACTTCCCGACAGTTGTGAGAAAGTCAAATTTACAAACACTGAGTGATTTGTGTCTTAAAAAATGAAAGTGACTTTGCAGACACGCCGCCTGCCTTGCCCTGAGCTTGAGTCACTTTTTAAAAAATTAATAATAATTATTGTAAAGGGAAAACACCGGGTTTTCGATCATGTAAATTAAGAAAAACTTCTCCTCTATCGCCTGAGCTGGATAATTAGCAAAAAAGTGCCCACATTGTTGCTGTTAACCAATGTATTTATCTAGCTAGGCTATTTCTTTGAAGCAGAATTTTCTTCGTGGTGGAATTTCCGACTCTCCCACGCCTTTGGTGAGTCATTCTCATTCAATTGTCAAACAGGTTAACATCCATGACAACTCTCCATGAACTAAAACATTCGGTTTATGAGCCAGAATTTGCTTAAACATACGTGTCAGCATGCAAAAAACACTCATTAGCTAAAGACGTTACGTTAGCCCATCAATGCATTAAAATGCCCACAAACCTCGTGCATCCAACCTGCAACCATTCGTCTCATATAAGGCAGAATATCCTTCTGGACCCGCTGGAAATATGAACATTGAGGTAAAAACCTGTCCTCGATTGTTAATAAACTTTGCAACACTCTGTCATCATAGAGGATGTTTGGGTCAGGCTGGGCTCTCACGGCTATGTCCGACTCCAGGCAATAAAGCTCCATGTCTCGGCCCCCTTCGTCCCCCTCCTCTGGTTCTTGTTTTTGCTGCTTAATAATACAAAAATAAAAATAATTATAATAATAAATATTGTCACAATATGTTCGACAGCGGACAGGAGGAGGAGAAGTGCCCGGGACGAAGCATGAGGCTGAGACTGCAGGGTTTGCTCCACTCCTGTTGCCTCTCGGTTCACTTCTTCCTCTGAGCCGCTTGTCAATCACCCGCAGACACGCGCACAGCATCCTGTTCAACCCTTCACAATAAAGGACATTCCGTTTGGGTAGTCACTTCCTTTTCCTCCCTTTCACATTTTGCCATAACAACAAAAACAACAATAACGGCATCATCAATAACAACAACAACAATAATAATAATAATGAAAACCATAGTGCAATCAATTGAAGACTAATAGGCTAGATGATAATAGTAGAGTTTTTCGACTTTCTCTTCTGCTTCTACTTTTTTCTTTTCTTTCTTTTTTCGACTTTTACTAGTACTACTTCGACTTCTACTATTTCTACTTAAACTATTTCTTCTTTTAAGCATGTTTAAGCAATTCTTGGAAAACTCACAAAAAAGATCTAATCGAAGAAGAATTTCTTATTATTAATTGTCTCTTACGGAATTATATCTATTGTTTTGATTCTTTTATTATTGCCTTTTGCTTTTATAATTGTTTGTTATTTTTATCATTGTCTGTCCTGTTTATATTTTCTCATGAACATAGTCTGTATGTAGTCTATGCTTTATTTTGAAAAGCACTACATAAATAAAGCTTAATTGTATTATGTTAATTAGACATTGCTACAACTAAGCTACACATGAATTAGATTGGACTTTTTTGAAGTAAATCAAACATACAATATTAATATATCATTATTACATTACAATATATTTTAACATTATATGTGCTCAAATAGGTATAAACAGTACCCATAGAAACAAGGGTACCAATAGTAATATTTTGTTATAAGTTATCATTATTATTATTATTATCATTATCATTATCATATTATGAGACAGAAGTACCCCAAAATATCACTGGGCCCTTTATACATCCTCAGTTGCAAATAAAGGGCAGTCCTTTAATGTGCCAGGCTTTTAGAAAAAAAAAAAAAAACTCCCAGAAAACAGAAATGTAAAGGTTTTCATGGAGTCAAACCCCCACACACATCAGCAACAGAATTAAGTTTGGTTGTATGAGACTGAACAACAACAAGACTGCTGCTGTAAAAAAAAAAGAAGAATTCCACATCTGTAGCGTACAAATCAAAGATCATTTACATTATCATATGCAGTTTAGGGTATAATTCAACACTTTGCACTGTCTGCTATTAGGTCTGTATATCTCCAACCCAGCTGGGCCAACATATCTGAGGACCCTGCAATAAATCAGGAAACTTGTGGCAAAAAAATGACAAACCCTCTCTTTTAATACTCCCTAAAAAAACAACAAGTGCAGCTAACAGCACAGTGAGGGCCTCAGAGGAACACATTTGTAAAGTTGTGTACCATATTGTAGTGCATTATCGGCATTTAGTTCTGTGCTGGTAGATGATCGACCATTATCTACAGTAAAGCTTTCTGTTATATTCATTTTTATTAGAATCATTGCTGGGTAGGTAGGTGGCTTATAATCTCCTAGCGAGCTTAATTCTCATAGCTGTTTGATCCAAATATAAGCTGTAAAGTCCATGTGTTGTAGGTTTTGAAGGGAGCCTCAACTTTTTATTTATTTCCATATAATTCTAGTGAAAAAAAATGACTTCATAAACATTTTTCTCCGTGTCAATTGTGTTTATGTTAATACCCTAGATCATTGTGCCTAATTTACAACAGCACACACTGGGCAGTGATCTCGGGTTCAAAGGTTAGACCCGCCTCCTCACTCCTCCCTTCATGTACAAATATGGTCACTTCTGGCTCCAAATAGCCAACTTGGTGACCTCCAGTCCACAAACCAATGGGTGACGTCACACTTGCTTCATCCATTTCTATATACCTGTGGTGTTTCTAATAATAAATGATGGCCCTTGCTTAAAGTCAGTATGCACCCTTCCTGAAACCAGTGGTGCTTTTAATCAGGTCAGAGTCCTTCCACATGAGCTGCAGTCCACGGGACACAGTGTGATGTTGCTGACATCCTTATGGCAGAGGGTGTGGACGGCATGTTGATCCGTTTCCAGAGAAAAGTTTTCCGTAAAGGAAGTCCTCTGGCATGGGGGCATGCCTAAGGATAAAAGTATGAGGATGGAAATGCAAATCTGCAGAGAGTGCTTGCGTTGTCTCCAGGATGTCTAAAAGTGTTTTGTCCTTCTAAGACAGAAGCTAATCTTGTAAAACGATAGAATTGTAATGCAACGGGAAGTCACGAGGCTGCTAACATCCTATCACTTTTAATATCTGAAGGCCAGTTCAGTTCTGGGTGTTTTCTCTGTGCGTCTGAAAGTGTTTAATTAATTATCAAAGACATCAGGACATGTACAAAAAATGTATTTCACGCGTCTAATCTTGCTGCTTCCGATCTCGTGTCAATGTGTTTGCAGTCACAGCAAACTTCCAGTCCAGCAAGATGACAGCAGCTGAAGTGAACCACTTCTCACTGGAGCGACCTCACAAACTTCCCCCTTTCACAGTCGCCACCAAATAGCTGAATGAGATATGGAGTTTCATTGAGAAAAAAAATAGAGCACTGTGGAGCTATTATGAGAGCAGACTGTGAAGTGAGAGTGGGAACTGTCTCTGGGGGAATGTCAAGGTTAGCAAGATTAGTTCTACTTCAAAGAAGAGGGTGTATGTTTGAGAGGATTCATCTTAGAATTGAGATTTCATGTCAGAGGGTTATCCCATTGTCTGTGCATGGAGAAGCTGACAAATCCCCGGGTCAGTGTTTTCATCTAAAAGAGGGGGGGGTCTCTCCACAAGAGGCTAAAAAGAAGCCTACCATACCAGACAGTCAAAGCACTGACACTTGAGGAAAACAGAGGTGTTAGACAGATAAAGCAGCCTTACCCTGTTGCTGCTGTTTGTGCATGTGTCCTATGATAACACATGTCAGCCGCTATCACACGCTGCGGGCTGCACAGAGGTAACAGAGAGCGCTCAAAGCCCTGGGAAAACGTGGAGGAGCGTGAAATCACCTTGATCCAAAGATTCCTGCTGCATACCAGTCCACTGAACCCACCAGAGCACAGGGGCCCGGAGATGGGCAGACTGCCACAGATCAAGAGAAAGAGACAAAGAAAAAGAGAAGAGGGGAGGGTGATAGTCAAGATCTTTAATCCTAGAGCTTGGTTTGAAGCTTAACATCATCTTATGTATTTCCTGTGCGAGATCAAGTAAGTCGCTCCATGAGGGAGGCCTCTCTCTGATATAAACACAGGATTTACTTTTACATGCCAGTTTCAGGGCCAAGCTTGATTACAGGTTGCCCATGTGCTCTGAGTCAAGCTGGGTGTTTGGGTTTACTGACAGTAGAGAAGAGGATGCTATGGCTGGAATGCTGTGGTGTGAACAGTGGTGAACACTCCTCCCAGTGCTGACTGATAGCTGGTGTATAGCTCAGCCAGTGGAGGAGATAAAGTGGCTTCTGTCTGTCACATGGTTGCATACTATATGCTTTCACATCAACTGATTACACCACGCTGGAAGTGGACTAAACACCCGTTCCCAAACATGAATGGTAGGCGACGTAAATGTGCAGTTGCATGTTCTCGTTCGTTCACATGCTATTCTGGTCATGCTATCAGCGGCGTGGAGCACGGCTCTATCGCAAGTGTCACACATCAAAGCTGTCCTGTCAATGCCACTCACTGCAGAGTGGCCGAGGGGAAAAAAGTGGGGAAGAAGGTGCTTTCCAGGAGAACTCCTGCAAATCGTGCTGGAGAAATAACTGTTTGGAGCTGCTCCCAACAATTGCTGTGGTTTTCTCTGCCCTGCATCTCATAATTATATTTTTTGAATGTGTAAATCCCACTTCCTTAATGCCTGAGCAACTCCCACCATCAATCCTTCGGATGTAATTGGAAACCATGTGGTGCAACCAGCTAATTTGCACTCAACTACGCAGCAAGATTAGAAAACAAATGGAGCGTCGTCAAATCAGCACAGGAAAAAGAGGGTGTTTCCCCCACTGCGTCTTAGGAATGTTTTGGCTAAACTGAAAGCCATCATTCAAGCTCAAATGCCAACATTTGAGGAGACAATGACGGGACAGATAGCAACATCCGGGCCTGCTCTAGGTCGTGAACACAAGAGGGTTTCTTTTCTACAGTTTGGGCCTCGGTCACTGCTGCATCCCCCCCTCCTCCTCCATTATGTCTGTATACAACTCTGACGTCCGGCAGCTTGCATCCCTCACTCCTACCAGAGCCTCTGAGAACATTGCCCTATTCTCCACCGTGAACTCAGGAGAAACAGCAGACAGAGGAGGGGAGAGGAAGAGGGTATGCTTTAAACAAAAGAGTTTCTATAAGGTGCCAGAGCAAGAAATCTAGACTCCAAAATGCTCAAGAGTCGCGTGAAGAATTCTTTTAAAGGACAGTCATGGTCATCATTAATGAAAAGGTCAATATCAATGTGTTAATGAAGCCACAGCTGTTCGTTAGCTTATAACAATCCTGTCAAAAATCACAAAAACCAGTTACTATAATATCACAAAAAGTCTTACAAACGAGACATACCATCTTGATTAAGTAGCCGTGGAGGTGTTTATTGGTTCCTCCTGTTTCCATCTTGCTAAAACAAACTAACTGCCAATCAGGGGCTGCAGTAACAAGTTGTGAACATTGACATATCATTAACTCTTATGCTGATATAGCAAATGTTTTAGCAAACAGCCCCTCAATTACACATCCAGTAGTTACAGAAAAACATTATAATTTTTGGGAGTGTTGTAATTGCTCTCCTGTAGCTCTGCTTTTGGTCTTGACCAACTCCAGAGGAAAAAATCAGACTCTAAAGCTGCTAAATGTTCCAACAGGTTCACCAGGTATTCTCTAACTGTCTGCCTTTTGATGCAGAAGACACAGTATGCAGTGGATTTATACAGCTTCTTCACTAAAAACAGCTGGCTGAGAGAAGTGAGAGTGAATCATATGCTAAAGGTGAGGGCTGGACGGCTAAACAATGAGCTAAAAGGTGCAGAGAAGCGAGCGACGACCTACCACACTGCTTCAACACTGTCACTGGATACACTGACGTCTTGTCGTCTAACTCTGCACCAGCGAGCAAATAAGTTTCTCAAACTTTTGCTTTAACAAGTTCCTCGAAGAACACACATTTTTTAATACACGGGGTGGAGAGGGACACTTAGCACAGACGGGAAGCCTGGATTAAGTCATAAGCAGCGGGCGACATAGGTTGGATTTTAAGTGGATGAGGTCACATCCTCTCCAGTTCACAGTGAACAAACTTCTTGTCTAGAAGGAATCACTTAGATATCTGGATTAGATGATGTTTGCATCTGTCCCGTCTCCCTCGTGCGTGCCAGACTGTAAAGAAGCCGAGCATGCATGTAAAATATTGTCCATGTTCACGGTATGAGAGAATGGCATGCGTCTGCAAAAGAGAGAGTGATGTTCTTCATGTGAGCAAACAGCGAGATTTCTGTTATATAACTCTGCTGTGGGGGCCCCCTTGTTCTGTTCCAACAGTCGACTCTGAAGTTCCCCCAGCTTTCCTGCTCATTTGCCTTACAACACACAGATGTCTCAGGGCGGTGCAGAAGACCAGGGGGAGGACTGGGCTGGGGCCAAGAGGCAGCGGCTGCCTGTCACAAGTGAACAAGTGTGTGTGGTCAGAGATTAGGGAAGGAAGGACACAAACAAAAATTCCAGCAGAGGAGCTCCTGTGGCAGCTGTGGCTTTCTGAGTGCAAAGGATGCTGGACAACTGGAGCCGTCCGATTGGTCGGCGAGGACGTGTGGGTGTGTCCTGGCAGCAGCCAGCTTCCTCTATGTGATCTTAAATGAGAAGAGTGACAATTCATCAGAGACAGGATGTCCAATAGGAAGACAGATCCCAGGGGTAGATAGAGGGCCTTGCAGCTGGCCACTCATTGACCTTGGATCAAACAAAAGTTAGTCTTTCTCTCTCTCTGCTGCTCTCAAACACTCTCTGTGCCCGCAGAAAAATGAGGCATTAATCAGTAGCAGAGGACTGAGCAATTTCCAGTAAGTCATTTTGTGTAAGTTTATTTTAAGCCTATGGGCCTCACAGTTCCACAAATAACATTGCTTTCTTCATCCATTCACTTCCCTCCGACTCTGCAACATTTCCACTCCTGCACACTTACATTTCCCTCCTGAGAGAGAGGAGGAAATGGGGGGCCTCGCAATGTGAACGAAAGCTCTTTGAAAGCGGCTCTAGCGAGGCGATATGCTCCTTATAAACGGGCGAGCGGGGAGGGATTCAGGGGCAGACTGCTGTGGCCTGGACTGTCTGGGAGCTGCCTGGCGTTTTCCTGTGTGTGATGCATGCTAACCCTGGGCCCCCTCGGCTTCGGCAGCGGCATAAAGAGGCCTCTGTAAGGCTGACTCAGCTCCAGTCTTAATTCACCTCATTGGTCTCATTGCTTGATTAAATTCAGCAGGGAGACTTAGAAGGTCCATATTTTGGCCTAAACGTCCATTTCATTTTTACAGAAGGATGGAAATCAACGCGTTATCAATATGAGACTTGAAGCTTCCCACAACAATAGTCCTGCAGATGGAGAAACAGGCCATGAACTGCAGCCAGACCAAACACTTCCACGCACACTGATAAGTATTGTCAGTTTAATAGATCTAAGTGGGGGTGGAGAATATTGTTTCTGTGAGGTAACTCTTCTTGTAATGACTTTGTGTTCAAATTGAAACCATTCTGCCAGTCTTGGCCGACTGCGGCCTCGCAGAACAGACTGCATTTATCCAATTATTCACAGAAGACAAAGGAAGAGTGTGTGAAATGCAGGAAGCGAGGGACTGCATAGCATGATATGGTTTCGACACGACCACTTCACTTCAACCACAAAGCAATTGTTTGGTCCATCTCAGGCCTGCACTGAGCTTACCACTGCAGTTAGCAATGCAAACACAACAAATAAACACACTGAGTGATGGCGAAATCCAACATTTCCTCTTGCATATTGTGTAATTGGGCACGCCACAGAACCCAAGAATAAAAGAAACAAGACAAACATGAGCATACCAGGCCTATCTGCAGGAAATACCATGATATGAGTTAATATGGTGATGGTGTGGTCAGGGGTGGATGACAACATCGTTCTCTTCCGGTCCCCTGACATCCAGCGTGGCTTTGATCCTGCAGTGGGTGGGGGGTCCAGCCGAGGTCCAGTGGAGCAGAGGAGCCAACCTGCCTGATGGCACCCGGACCATTAGCATGGCTCTGCATCAGCTAGGGCGTTCCTGTCTCTGATCACGCCAAGCGATTTCACATACCGAGCAACATTACTGAAATCGTCCCATCTCCAACTCAAGTGCAAGAATATGAGACACAGTGCGGTAATTGCCCAATCATCTGATATAAAGATTGAATCTACACTCATCAGTTAAACAGCTAGAGGATGGAATTTGGCTTCTTGGCAAATATATTTTCTTTAAAACTCAATAACATCAAACAACAAAAAAACACAAGATGCTCTTGGTCCACCTTGAGTTCAGTACAGTCTACATGCTAACATAACTGGCTGCTGACTGTAGCTACGTAATTAACATGAGAGTATAATCAATCTTCTCAAACTCAGCTTCTCAGAATGAAAGGCAAGAAGGGCCTTTCCTAAATAGTCAAACTATTCCCTTTAAATATTTCTCCATCTTAATTTGTCATCTTGAAACAGTTTGGTCAGCGTTTTCTCATGGCATTTCCCCCTTGCACATTACTTTGGGTGCAGCCCTTTTTAGGTCAGAGAACTCAAAATCCAGTTCAACAGGCTAAGCGTTAATTTAGTCACAGAAGGAGAGCAAAACCTACTTCCACCCCAGACAAAACCAGTTGAAAGCAAAACCTAGAGATTAGTCTTAATGAAATAACAAGCTTACAGAACCAGATACCAAGGCTTTGTTACCCAGCTAAGAGCCCCCCAAGCTATGAGAGGTGGATCAGACTGATCATGATACAACATGCTATACACACAAAATCATTTCACACTCCTGGAAACAGGACATTTGATCCAACCAAACATTCCCACAAGGACGGCCTTGTTTAGCAGCCTATCAGGCTCGTTAATAATAGTTACCGCCCAGGAAAAAACCTTTTCCTCTTTGCCTACAGTCAACCAAGAGAAACTCATCAATTCTTCCCACCGAAAGTCTGGGAGGAACAGAGCTAATCCTGGTAGTTGTTCATATGTCAGCCGACAGCCCACGCTGGGAAAGAAGGAGGTTCCCAGTGCTGTGGCGGCCTGAAGCAGCGATGGTGTGCTTGATCCTGGGCCACTGCTTCCCAGGACCGAGGTCTTGTCCCCGGGGAGCGCCGCTGAAGTTCCGGCTGTATCACGCTGAATCCACAGCACAGTCCACGATCCAAATGTAGTGACCTATAAAATAACACAACAATGTGCACACAAAACATCACATTACACAGCAATACCTCAGATACCTGTACCTGTAACTGCTTGTCTGCTGGATGAACTGCCAAGAATTTGGTGCAGACATTCATGGCTCCTATATGATGCATCGTTCCTTAAATATGAACTCATAATAATATTGTTCCCATGCAGCATGTAGCATCTTAATACGCAAAACATGTCTGCAGAACAATAGCATGTTAGCCAATCACTACCCTCATCAGTGCCATCAGTGTCCCTATAAAACATCCCATTTTTCCATTCTCATGGACATCAACAGAGGCCTGACTGCTTCCCTGACAGCTTATGATGTCTTTGTTTCTGACCCTTATGCAATCATTGATAACAGGAAGTAGCGAAGCACATGTTATGGTTGGAGCCAGGGCCAGAGCTCAGGCCCATGGTCAGGATTCCCACTGTCAGTGAGGAAATGAAAGCACAGGGAGGCTATCTTTATGGTTAGCCCATGAAGACATAAATACTCACTGGGAGAAGCAAGACTTTTAATCGGACAGCAGAAAAACTGATGACTGGGCAAAGAACAAATTGCACAAGATATAAAATTGTCTGAAATGATTTCTAAAGGTTGCACACAAAGCCAGTGAGACACACAATGCAGCCGTGGATTCATTCTCTTGACCTGGTTAAAAAAAAAGCAAACATTCTTGAGGAATGTGTGAAATGTGCAGCGTGGGAGGAGAAGTTTGACACATGTGGCTGTTTGCTAGACATGAAAAGCTGCCAGGGCTTTCAAGGTGCGGCTCCCCTTTCCACCCTTTGCAGTCGCGGCTGTCAGATTGATATGTGTTCTTAGACCTGAAGGGGACTGTGTGTGTTTGCAATGTGTAGGGTATCCTGAGTTCAGTCTATCGCTGATGGTGGACGTCATGTAAAATCATCTGTTCTGCAAAGCCACACAGCGTATAATAGATTAAAGGTTTAGAAGAAGTATCAGACTTCTGGACATCACCACACTCATCTCCTTCAGGAAAAAAATCATAATTAAGTAGATATCAGGCTTCAGAAAGAGGAATATTTATGGGTGTGGTGAGCTGGATCGACAAGCCTGGACTCCAATGAGAGCAGTGCTGACGTCAAGTCTCATATATATTGGGCAGTGACCTCAGGTTCAAGGGTTAGACCCGCCTCCTCCCTCTGTCTGTCATATACAAATACTGTATATCATTTCTGGGTCCAAACAACCAACGCCAAGCTCCTGGGTCCTAGACCAGGGGTGGGCAATCCTGGTCCTCGAGGGCCACTATCCTGCATGTTTTAGATGTTTCCCTCTTCCATCACACCTGATTCAAATGATCAGGATCGTTATCAGGCTTCTTCAGAGCTTGTTGATGAGCTGGTGCTTTGAATCAGGTGTGTTGGAAGAGGGACACATCTAAAACATGTAGGATAGTGGCTCTCAAGGACCAGAATTGCCCACCCCTGTCCTCGATGCATGCTTCATCTATTTCTATACACAATCTATGGTTGCAGTTAATCATCAGTACAAAAATGAACACAGTATAACCAAGGTTTTGCAATACTTTGGGTAATACATCTGCACACGGTAGCAGGCAATCCTGCCATGAATGCTTAGGCTGATGATCAGCAGACACCTAGTTAGTTTTAAGTGACACGTTGCTGTAAGAGAAAGAATGAGGAATGAATTTTCAAGGCAAAACAGACAGAAAATGAAAGTGAACTAACAGGCTGCTGAAGAGGTAGCAGCTGAGGGCCGAGACTGCAGACTACTGTGGTTCAACAGAGAGAAACAACAAAGGTATCAATGGCCAACAACAGCTGGGTCTGCTTCCTCCAGAGAGCAGAGTTTGATGGATGGGGAACATGATATAGACTTCTCCACTGTGCAGCCACACAACAGCCTACATGACATTTGATATTTCGGTGCACATGTCCAGTCCGGACTAATCGTCTTGACATGACAGTGAAGTGTGTAAATCTGAAAAATGCAAGAGACACAAGCAATTCTTGTGCAAGTTGTGAAATGTGCGTCTTTCTCATCTTACAGATAAGAAACGCAGTTACAGGACATTCAGCTGGTTGACGGAGCATAACACAAGAAAGAGAAAATGATAACACATTCCCTTTTGCTATAATCATTTACTCCCTCGGGCATAGTTTCTGCCTCGACAGCTATCACCAGCTGAGAGAGGATGTACTGGGAAATGTGCATCGGTAGCAACAAAAAATCAAATAAAAAATGGGATCCATGGGGACTTTCTCCTGCTAAGTTCCCCTGTTGTGTAGCAGGTATGAGCTCATTCATTTATGTCTTATGATAGGAAGTGAAAAAGCTAAGTCATTATTATCATAGTAAACGGTTTCACACCAGCACAACCAGACTTAACGTATGAATGTTTCAGCAGGCACTTCTTCCCACAGCTCAAAACTTCATGTAGTAAAACAACAACATATTTTATCACATCAATGCTGCTCTCATCTTGTATTTTTATCTGATTGTAGTGATGGACACACACACACACACACACACACACACACACACACACTACAGTACAAACATGTTTAGAGAAATGGATAAAGCAGGTGTGATTTCACCCATTGGTTTGTGGAGCCAAGAAATCAGCATTTGAATGATGCCATGTTGGGTTTTTTTTGGAGCCAGAAGTGACCATATTTGGACTGAAGGAGAGAGGAGGTGGGTCTAACCTCCTCTCTTCAGCACTGTTCTCATTGGAGACCAGGCTTGTTGATCAAACTAACCACACCCCTAATTATTCTTGTTTTGAAGCCTAATATCTACTTAATTTTGATTTTTTTTTTTTCAGCTGGACCACCAGACCTGATAAGAACAGATGACTTTAGCTAATGCCATCAGAATGACTTGTGAAAAAAAAAAGGCGGATTATTTTATGATTGAAAATGAGGATTTTTGAATTCAACTGGAGACAGAGTTTTTTTGAAGGCAGCATCTAGTGGCTATCGGGTGTATTGCACTTTTTTGCACTTCCTCATTCATACACAGACAATGCTTTGCTAACATGCTCACCACAAAAACTGTAGAAGCTGATAACACATCAGCTCGAACTGCTGTTTCAGTGTGACTTTAAACATGACTTGATTTCCTCTATCTGACTTTAGAAAATGAAGAATAAGTTGCTTTAATGAGCCTGAGTAACGTCAAAGGCACTCATGACTTTTGTTGCATGCATCTCCAATCTGCATCCTATCTTTAAGGACAAATTATAAAAGCATACAATAAACGTTGTTGTATTTCATCACAGTAACAACCCCTACACAGAGAGAGTTATTGCAGTGCACAGCTTCACAGCTCAGTGCAGGACATGACAGAGCACTGAGAGCGAAAGCACTCAGAGTCATTCCAGTGAGAGCACTGCAGCTCGTCTGACGGTTTCTGCTCAGTCAGTTGTTTTTGCCCACAGACGCTGAGTTGCATCTCGGCCCTGACAGGAACTCTGATGTTCTCACCACCTACAAGCTCAGTGTGACCTTCCTTTCACAACTGACACCCATTTATCTGTCACTGATGTGGGGAAAACAACAATGGGGAACAGACAGGCGGACGGGCACGTGCCAACACGCTGAGCACTGCACCCTCTTTTGACGCAGCAAGAACGCATGTTTTCCCACACAGGCTTTAGACACCAAACATGTTCTCACAACCGTTCTTTTAGATGATAATAGTGAGGTTTATATAATCCTCCGACTATGTAATCAGAAGATCAGCACACCTCTGTTTTCTTGTACAACCACCACATAGCGAGAAACATGGTGGCATGACTGAGCAGCCTCTATAAAAGAGAACGACTGCGCTTTATTGGAGCAGAGGTATCCAACAGCGCTGCCCAGCCCATATGCTGTGTGTGAGAGACTGGCCACAGGCTAGAAGCAGGTCTCCTTCACAAACCCACTGCAACCAATTACGCTTTACTCATGTTGCCACATCAAATAGCTCCTTAAAAAACTAATGGGATTAGTTGTTTTTGCATGTTATTGTCGTGCTGATGGGATTTTCATCTTCAAGACACACATCTGAACCTGCAGAGGTTAAAATCTTATTTCCAGATGTTTCATCCTCTGGCCATCATTCACATGTGCTGGGAATTTCAGAGTAATGCCTTGTGGAGCTTTACATCATCTTTGATCAGTAATGCATCCACACTGAGATGCATGTGAATTTCTCCAGAGCTGAGAAATTGTGCACTGATTTTAATATTACAAACAGTCGCTGGCTGTGGCTCCTCTGCAGCCCAGAGGTGTAGCCGTTCAGTTTCACTGTAATGGAACATTGTGTGGGCCGAGAGCTCATTGAAGTTGGCTCTCACAGAGCTTGCACATGAAAATGCTTTTGCAGTGTCATATCATGGAGAATAGGCGCAGTTATCCAGACAACTTCAGCAGTGGATTGTTCAGCAGATCAAACAGGCTGGCCTGCGGCACATTGTATCAGATTTCATTTTGAGTTGAGGCCCTTCATTCATTTCTGACATTTACAGTTGGATCGGTACACCCCTTTTTCGAGGCCTCTTGGCTCTTGGTCTGCACTGAGGCCCCACCAGCCACTCTGGAAAAACCCAGTGCATCTGACTTGCATTGCCTGGCTCCACTTGTGTGTTCTGTTTGGCCCGTGCCGCTGGAGGAGGAGAGCGAGCCAATTACCAGCCGCCGCTCCGAGACCAATATGATGTCATCCTCCCTCTCCGCCATAACAGGCTGCAGATGAGAGGGGCTGGGCCTCTCAGCAGCCTTATTCACTTCAGCAGGAAAGCATTAAAAAATCAAAATGGTATTGAATATCCATGAACATTAACATTTCTCTTCATCTAAGCTCACTTACTATCCATTAAAGTGGTCCCTAATGCAACGCAGCCTGTTAGAGCGCACTAGACTGGAGATGGGCAAAGATAATAGTTCAGTGTTTATCTCTTGAGCCAGCACCTTGTTTGAATAAGACTGATAAGAGCCCATGTGAAAACAGTGGGAATGTCATTGTGCTTTAAGGGCAGTGCGTCTCACAAATGTGAGGCGGAAGTGAAACTTCAGAGGCAGAACCTTTTCATATCAGCAACCCCCTCCCGTAAAAAAATCACCTGTGTGATACGGCTTTGCCCTTTCGTTTCCAGGGACACTCCCTCATTCCTTTGAAAGCTGCAGTCAGCTTCACACAACAAGGGAGAGCGTTTAACAATCATTCTGACGGTGGCAGAGAAACACACTGAGGAACATGGATGAAGCTAACATGACATCACCAGTTTGGAGGAGTTTGGTATTTGAACGTCGTCATGTTGGTTGTTTGGAACCAGAAGTGACCATATTTGGATATGTAGGGAGGAGTGAGGAGGCGGGTCTGACCCTTGAGCCTGAGGACACTGCTCAAAGGATGTGAGACTCGAGTCGAGACCTGTCAATCAAACTAAGCACACACTCTTTTTGAAGCCTTAATTATTAATTATAATATTTTTTCTCCCAGATGGATCAGTATAAGAACAACTGACTTTAACTAATGACATCTGAATAACTTGTAAATGATGATTTTTGAGTCTATTGGAGGCAGCATCTAGTGGCCACTGGGAGTATTGCACTTTTCACCTTCAAATTGGCCTCATTTTTGAAGACCTGGTTACTCCGTCCATTCCTGCACACAGGCTATGAAAAATACAGGCACATGTACTCATTCACACTCACAAAACTCTGGAGACTACTTAAGTACTATCCCAGAAGGCCTTGCATTTCCGAGGAAGTCTTGAAGCCACATCAGAGAATGTGAAGGGGGCCTGTGGGCTGCAACAGATCTCCTCTCATTTCCCCACATACTCCGTCTCCAACGCCCCACAACCACAAACTACATATAGACTCCGGGGGATGATATATAGCCTGAGCTGATAGCAGGCCGCAGCTCGGCGCATAAACAAAAGGCGGCCTTAATTGTTTAGGTGTGCTCGGCTGTGATTTAATCTCCATGTGAAAAGGGATCAAGTCAAACAAAACCTTTCAGGAAAAAGGGTTTTATCAACAACTGTCAGCATTCATTCACGCTCAGACACGGGCCTTGTTTACAGGTAAAGCGAGATGCAAGTTATGTGTGAAATGTGGAAACTGTCAGATTATTCACACAAACAATAACTAGGAAGTCTGGCTGATGCGTGGTTATGTATTTAGTGAAATGCAAGTCTCTGAGGTTAGTCTTGTTTACGCTGTGTTTATACATTCAGAAATATGCTGTAAGTTTACTCGGTGTGGGTTTTTATGACAATCACTTTTTATTATCAAAGCTAAGAGGTCACAGCCATGCAATGGCTGATGTTCACTATGTTGTTTTTTATGTTAGAAGTTATGAATTGGCTCCTAATGTGATAACAGTTGCACATTAGCTCTAAAAGCGAAGTACAGTTTGCATGAGAAATTCCTTAGTTTTATATCTGATTGGTCCAAAATTCTTCAAAATGTGAATGAAGCTACCATGAAAAGTTCACCAAAAGTCACATTTCATCCTCTGGGCATCGTAAATATCAGTACACAGTATCATTGGAATTCATCAAATAGTTTTAAAATATTTCTTTCTGGACTAAAGTGTTGCATGTACAAATCAACGCTGTCATCCCCCAAGCTGTGCCTCAAGCAAGGCTACAAGTAATTAGACTTTGATTAAGTTGCACTAAAACCTGAAAGGTGCAGCTTGCAAAAAAAAAAAAAAAAAAAAACCCA
>OOFC01013988.1:59153-80642 GCA_900323345.1 Pseudochromis fuscus
AGCTTAAAAAAAAAAAAAAAAAAAAGAGCCTCAACCGTCATTTAAAAAGACTTTAAACTGTACCCATCACCACCACCAGCACCTTTCCCAATAGCTGAAGATGTATTATCAAGAATATCTACTGGTATTTGTTGTGGGAGAGTGAAACAGCTTCGACAGTAAATTCCTCTCCAAATCTTCACAAGCCGTGGTTCAGATACGGCTCAGGGGAGGGCGGTTGAAGCGAGGTCAGGCACTTAACCTCAGCATGTGGCAGTATAGGAGCGGACTCATACCTTCACAAATGAAAAAAAAATACTGGTATTATAATTTATGCTTAATAATAAAAGAAAGTAAATGAATAGATGCATGGGTGAAAAAAATGTGCCTATGTCTTTTGGGCGAATAAAAAATATTTAAATGAAACAATTGTTCATAAAATCTGGAAACACCTCGTCTGGGTCTGTCCACAGGTAACACAATCCTTTGATGTTGTTTCGTTAAAGTGTATGAAAACCAAAGTGTTAAAAATAACAAGTCCAGTGTTTTACGTGGTGTAATGTGCCGGACGATTTCTGGTACAAAAACCAGAGCAGGTTCTGGGAAAATCCTTCCAGGAACTTTAGGACGGACTTTAAGGTATAGTGAACTAATTAGTGAGCTAAAGAGGAGCTTGTATTTTGATTTTGTTAGTCTTTATGCTCTGAATGGTAGCTACTGCCTCCCTCAGCTTCATATTTATAGGATGGAAATAAACACGGTATCAGCCTTCTGTTCAGGCCGGAAAGCATCTGAGCTTTAAACATCCTCAAGCCGTAAAGGTTAGAAACGACTGCTTTATTGCATGTCATCTCTCTTTATTGTTGCTACTGAATCAAGGCAAATAGCAAAGAAAAGGTGCAGTGGAGACAGTCAGGTTCGGACCAAACCTTCCACCCACACATTCAATCAAAGCTCCGATTGATCATTTCTGCTGAATGGATGACTCGACTGTCATGTGTAAACACAATAAACACAGGATATACTGCAGTTATCCTGAGTCCCATCACCCTCTTTGATGACTGCTGACTCCTCCATGTAAGAAGACCTCCACCTTGTCAATGTGTCTTTGCGTCTGTGTCATAGAGACTGTGTGAGCTATGCCCCGCTTCGCATTCCTCTGCCATCCAACCTCTGTCCAGCCTGGACTTTCCCACAGAACCCTAAACCCTGTGAATGAGAGTAGGCCTTTGTTTCAGGCATTTTTCATCCTGATCCCAGCAACTTCCCCATGGTGGAATGTAACAGGAATGCCAGCGCCAGCTACCTGGCATTAGAGAGTCTTTGTGCGGAAATAGGAGAGGCTGAAGGAGAGAGCAGGTCAAAGAGGTTTGACAATGGATAGCTCACTTCTCAAGGTGCCCAGCCCGTACAACAGAGCGAATGCAACAGCAGGGCCCAAGTCAAATCTCTTAAACGCGGCAAGGTGCACCAAGGAGAGGAGTGAAAATATGTTTGCATGCAGGCCAGTTTCGTTATGACTTCTTCCCGTCACAAGTTTTTCTCCTACTGTACAAATTATTAACTTCAGCGCTGATGTAGCAACTGATTGGCATGCATACACAAGCTGAAATGTGCAGCAGTTAACAGGTTGTTGAGAGCTTATCGCGAGCTGAGAGCTGGAGCGGTGAGGCAGCGGTTAGCCTCAAGGTGCAATTCCATTCATTCCTGTACACTGAGAGACCCACAGAGGAGGATTTTAATTTGAGGGGTGCCGTGTGCAGATGAGGATCGAGTTTGATACTATCTGATGATGTTTAGATGATTTTCTATTTTGGTTTTTACCTCGACAGGTCACAACAAGAGAGCATAGTGAAAATGAAAGTACATCATAAACAAAAACACTTTCATACAGGTAGTCAGAGCAGGTGTTTGCTCCGAGGAGGGACGCTCGCAGACTGACAGTTACCTGGGCCCGCCAGTAAAGCCATTTCAGCTGAAACCTGAGCAGCTTGGCGTCTGAGACAACGGCTGATCTTCCCTGGATCCTGAGTCTGATGATAAGGAGACGAGATAAGGCGCTAGCTGAAGGGTAACGACAGACTTATGAAGACAAGGGTGGGGCATCAGGTCATATATCCCTACATGTCATGACCACAATTACCAAGAGGCCTCTGGCCACCTCCTGTGAGAACCAACATCTGCAACCTGCCGCCTCCCGGTTGGGAGACCACCTCATGATAAATATAAATAACTTGAGGAATTACTGAGACTGAATATGTATCATTAGCCACTTGGAAAGACGAATTAACCCCAACCTCAGCTCTGCTCCAAACCAGATCTGACTCCTTCTCTGCTGTTCACTTACAAAACGTTGACTATCCAACATCCCTTTCCTAGAAAACTCAGCAGATGTTCCATTTATTACACTAAGATTGCCAAGAATCTCGGGGAGGACAACTGAAAACGGGAAGAGAGAGGAAAATGTTGTGTTGACCAGACTCCCCTTCTCCCTCTCGAGAGGAAATTTTATGAACTCACTGGGGAAAGATAAGACTTCTTTCCTTGACATGGTCGTTAATGCTACAGAAATCCCTGCTCCATATTCCAGCATTTTGGTGTTAAATGTCCAAAATGACTGCAGTCGGTGTTTATGTCAGAATTTTATTTCTGCAGCATTTTGTTTTTAGGAAGGCTACAGTATTTTATCTGCTTTATCTGATTTACCAATTTCTTTTTATGTGAGAGGAAAAATCTAAGTCATGCAGCAGACATTTGCCTTCAGTTCTTGTTTGTTATTTACAAAAGCAGACTTCACCATGGTCACCAGGCCTGCACAGAGAACACTGAGAGCAAAAAAAAAAAAAAAAAAAGCACCATTTCCTATTTGAAACCTCATTATGTAAGCAAAGAATAGCTGTGCAAGCTGGCCTGCCACCCCTGAAGCATCCAGAGATTAGCTGCTAGATAGGTTATATGGTACTGGACGAGTCAGGACGGGGCTTGTTAAAGGGGTCTCGGTTTTGACACTATGAGGGAAACAGCTTCCCTAACACGACCATCTCATAGGGGAGCATAACAGCAAGTCTGTCTGCCATTCACAATCCTGTTGAGGGTAAGAAAAAGAGAACTGACAAGTGACAGTGTGCAAATAAGTTCCTTTTTAAGGCTATAAAAATAAAACCCGAATATGAAGCATGCAAATTATGAATGAAAGAGGCAGCCCAGTCACAGAATCTCCAGTAATCATATAAAAAAATGTGACATCGTGAACATAATCCGCATTTAAAAACGGTCATCATTATAAAACACTGTTGGACCCTCTAGCTAATGCTGTAACTGCACGCTGGCTGTGTAGTCACAAGTGAAAAATAGCATGTGAGAAATCCACTAACTAACTTTACCAACTGATTTCCTCTTAGTTAAAGTTAAAATGATCTATTTTCATGAATTAACATGTTGGTGTTTCATGTAGTTAAAGTCCAGCTGAATTAAGAAATGTCTTTTTAATCCTTTTAAATTCCTTTGGTCGTATTGTTCACTTACTTAACAATGTTAGCCAAAAAAAAATCCATTTGTTTTCCTTTTATTTATTTTTATCAAAGTTCAGTCACATTTACTTCCTGTTAAAAGTCTGACCCTGAACATTTTTAGCCAATAGTATCATTCCATCCTCCTGTCAATCACTTGGCTGTTAGCAGCACAGTTCAGATTGCCATCAAGGAGCACTGTAGCTAGGTTAGCTAGTAACGTTAGCCAGCGAGCTATGGTGTTTTGATGTGTTTCAATCAGATTTCTCCAAATGGTTTTTCCCGCCCACATATCCTGATTTTACAGGAAATACATCACAGCACAGAAGTTGGATACTCAGATCAGGTGGACTTGAAATAAAACCGTCCCTAAATTCTTTATGATGGGCAACACAACCGCAACAAAAAGCTAAAATACCAATTGAACTTAGATGTTGTCTGTTGTGTTTAAGCTAATCTTGCATCATGTTTAAATTCTGTGTTAAATAGTCATTTGTTTTATAAATCTCTTTATAATAATAGTAAAGGAACAGGTAACTTGTGCTAGTTTTGCTAAATAATTTCACGACGGCAGAATGATTGTAATTCAAGTAAACCAGTCGTAGATCAAGTGATAGAGTTTCTGTGCTGTGGCCTCAGGATGCATCCAAATCTTAGAATTATTCATAGTACATCATGCAAAGGATTTAATTCTCACACAGATACAATAATCTGACTGAACAGTACAGCTGAGGCCACACGGTGTCAAAATGTGAGTTTTACATTCAAAGTTAATGCACTTCTCTCTGAACGTGGCAAGAGTTTTTCTACAAACTGTCATGGCATTAAATTCTTGAGATGTTTGATTGAGCCGTGCTGTTAATGTGGTTTAAAAAACACAGCCATTGCAACCTTTGTGTCGTGTTAGAGTTTGCTCGCAAGTTCACAGTTCAGCTTTACTGCTTCCTTACTGCTGTCCGAGTGTAGAAGAGCACGAGAGCTATTCTTTGACAAATGACGCGAGGTGGTAATGGTCGTCTGACAGACAGAGAGCTGCAATATTTGTCAGCTGAAAAAAAAAAAAAAAAACTCGAGACAGACACCAGCGTTTATCTAAGCCTGTGAAATCCTCCACACACAAAAAAGGGAAAATTTAAGAGTGGTTCTCAAATAGCCAAATTCCACGAATCTCAGTGGTGTGCTCACCTAGTAACTGGTAAACACACATCAACAATGACTAAAAAGCATTAATGAATTTCGATATATTGTCCAAAAGAAACAGTTGCCGCAGTGCAAACCCTGAGGAATATCATGCCTGCTGCTGTAGCCTACGTGTCTCCTGAGACTGTTCGCACCACATATCTGCTTCAGTTGTGATTTTACTGATTTATTGTGTCAATCACTATGACTGCAGGAGAAACAATATGCCACAGCAATACAACACAAGGTGTCCTTGGCTGACTGGCCAACACCTGACCAAGATAAAGAGCTAATTGCAGAGGGTTATGATCTGCCATAAAGAGTAACCACATCCAGGGGCCTGAGCTCCACTAAACAATAGAGACAAATACCTCACGCATTTGTGACGCGTGCTTGAAAAGAAACCGAGGCATCCAGACGTTCAGTCAGACTTTATACGCGCTGCCTCAGGCCGTGCTGCCTGTGTCATTCAACTGCAGCGCTAGCATCTGGGATGTGGTCAATGTCAGGGTGGTGCCGGACAGGTGCTCCTCTAACATCTATTACACACATGGTGGCACAACATGCATAATTAATTAAAACCCTACAAAGAAAACAATCAGTCAGTGTAAATTATCTTCATATTCTGATATTTCAGATGACCCACTTCACAATCAAGATTATCTGCCCGTATACCAAATGTGACTTTTACACAAACACAGTATCATAATGTGGCGGAAAGTAACTAAGTACATTTACTTTTCTTGAACACTGGGCTGCAAATATTGTACTTTTGACTTCACTGAAAGTTACAGACAGTAGAAGGTAAGAGTTACTTTGCCTATTTATATAATCATCAATTAAAATATAATGCATTTTATTAACTAAACTAAATAACAAATTAATAACATCTTGAGCTGATACGACATTAAACAGCTAGTTTAAAATAACAGAAGTGAAAGTACTTAAGATACGAGTATTGCATGGTTACATTGTGTGTATTATTGGAAATACTTGTACTGATACACAGAATTGTAAGCAGTATTTTGATGTTTAAGCTAATTTTAATTATTTATTGATAATCCTAATCAAAGTAACCACAAACTAAAGTAAGAGAAAGTACTAAAGTAAATATTTCTCAGTGTAGTAAAGGAACTGTATAAAGTAGCCTAAAGTAGAAAGTACCTTTATTATTAAGCCACTAATAATATATGTATAATATATAAACACACTATAATGAAATACTACTGAATTAGGTTGTTCTGCTTCATATTTTACTAGTTTGATTACATTTTTTTTACAATAATTCATGGCACAAACTGTTGTGCAGGTTCATCACTTTGACCTTTTCATATTAAACACAGTTGTGTGATAGATTGTGTAAAATATATGATCTGAACACTTCCTCCAATATGTTCATATACATGAATATACATACTGGAGTAAGGCCTATTTTCACTGTCAGCTTCTTACTTCTACCAGTCAAGAGTTATAATCTCATGTCACAAACACAATGCAAAACTGCTGACCGTATCTGTGATGCTGACTCAAATGAAGACACACAATACACACATCTATCCCTGGTGTGCGCCCTGAATGTGGGAAGAAGATACCCCCTATGCAGAGAGCTGCGCCTCAGCTACACAGCATCGAGATGACTAAGCATGAGGCCCGCTGCCTCTGGCACTGTGCAGACATGTTCCATTCTGTCAGAGCGCTGCAGCACATAGGCACCATTTCACACGGTCCCCCAAATCTTGGCGGAGCGAGTGGGAACTTTAGTGGCTCTGTTGACAGGCTATACCGAGCATTTGTGCAGTGCGGCTGCAACTGCAATGTCTGACGCGCTTCATGTTGTAAGATGGTTCCCGCAACGCTTTCTAAAAACACATTTATGCAAGACACACGCTCATGGTAGTGCAACAACAAATGCATGGAAACATTAGGGTGTCTCATTCCAAATCTGTTTTTAATACTCCTACAGGTAGCAGGAAAATGCAATACACAAAATCAAAGTTAATGTTATTCTTACTGAATATTCTCCCAGAAATAATACAAATGTATTTATTCGTTCGACATGAATGAATAATTTACAATATTGTCAGGAAAATGAGCACAGAGTCCTATTGCAGGTAGTTCCCTCAAAGCAGCAAATATCTAAGTGAAGCAGTCTCTTCAAACCAACCCCCCAGTGCCACTGAGTGTGTTCACAGTGTGTGTGGTCTGAGAGTGGAAAAACCTCTCAAGCGTTGAGTCTTGAACGCCACCTACTGGTCAAATCACTGTGCTGGTTTATGCACTCTGTGAGGTCAGGAAAAGTATACATAAAACCTTTCCCCACTACAATAACATCTAAAATTACAATAAATAATGTTTTCAAAATATTAATGTTTCCATGATCCTATATTGCACTTTCATTTTTTTTTTTTTTTAATCTTTCCCATATGGACGAAACTAATGTGACGTTACTCGTTGGTTTGTGACTCATTTTGAGTTCAGCATTTGAACGTCGCCATGCTAGTTGTTTGGCGCCAGAAGTGACCATATTTGGATATGAAGGGAGGAGAGAGGAGGCGGGTCTAACCCTTAAACCTGGGGACACTGCTCAATGTGTATGAGACTCAAGTTGAAAGCTGGTCTCCTTGGAAACCAGGACTGTCAATCAAACTAACCCCGCCCCTAAGTATTCCTTTATGAAGACTAATGTCAACTTAGTTTTTTTCCCCAGATGAACCCCCAGATCACTAGTGAGTAAAGTTGAGTTTATATAATGACATCAGAATGACTGGTATTAAAAATGTACTGACTGGATATTTCATGATGATTTTTTCATTGGAAGCAGCATCTAGAGGCCATCTAAAGTACTGCACTTCTGTCACTTCCTTGTTGGCCTCTAGATGTAGCCGAACCATCCTATGAACCATATGAACCACCCTCTCAGCCAGACACTTCAGGTTGTTGTCTCTTTGCTTCTGATCCTCGTCTGTACATTAACATGTATGCAGTGTCTCTGTAACACAAACAACAATAATAAATACTTGTAGAGAGCAATCTTCAAGACCATTTTCAGACTTTGGGGAAACAATGAAGGGGACACATGAAACAAATACAATACAATACACAGGAATATAAAGTATAAAGATAGCTACCAGGTGTTATCAGAATACACTTTGTTGTTTAAAGACAAGACAACATGACCAATGAGACGGATTTCCTCTGTTTATGGGTTCAAAAGTCTGCGAGCCCTCATGCCAAAAACACAGTTACCTTTAGTGTTTAATCTTGACTAAGGAACAGACAATGGGGCTTTGTCTAAAGATCTAAAGCTCTTTCTGCAAGTAGGAAGATAAAAGCTCCATGATGTCAGTGGGGGTCAAGCACTCAGGGCTTCAAATGTTATTAATAAAATCTCAAATTTAACTGTAAAAGCAACTGGAAGCCAGTTTGAGCAGGACAAAATAGGAGTCACATGTTCCCTGTTACTTCTTGCTGGAGGCACAGTTGATGTAGTCCAAATATTTTGAAGATGAGACAGTTTAATAGATGACACTGAACACAGAGAATCTGACTTGTTAATGTGAGAAGAAATAATAAGTCTGAAGAGCTTTCTGCATTAGGCTCAGAGTTTGCTTTGTTCTTTTACTTCTCCCTCTCAGAACTAAAGGAACCGTGTGATGTCATGTCTGTACAGTACATATGAAGTATGGTTAGTTTAGCTTAGCATAGAAAGCTGGAAACAAGGGAGGAGGACAAGCCTGGCCCAAACAAACAAAACTCAAACATGTGACAGCCTCAAAATTCCTCCAAGACTGATATCATATGTCTGATAGCTGTTTAAATATGGACTCCCAGATTGTTAAGGAGTGACTACATCATTAAGTTAAAGAACACTACAGAATTTTTTATTTATTAAATATCATATGACTAAATCATCCTGAGCAAAGTAAGCTGAAGAGTATTATTATTTTTATCAAATTTGATCTACAAATAAAAGTATGTAATAGTGAAATAACTAGTGAACCAGCACAGAGCCCTGAGGGACTCCACACTCATCATGAAAGAGGAAGAATCAACCATCTTAGCAAGTTTAGCTAGCAAGTCTCAATATTGATTCCATATAAAACTGCTGAGAACAAAAATGTATTTTAACCTGCTGTGTGTATTTGAACATGCTGTCAAGTGAGCTTTAGTAGGAAGATCATGTTGTTGTAACTGGCTACTGGTGGTAGCCTCGTGGTTAGCATAAAGATGTGACAGTGGTATCCGTCTCCTGGTCTCTCAGCAAATGATGGCATCAAAAAATGTTCTTTTAAAAAGGACTTTGTAACTTTTAACAAGAAACGGCACCAAAAGACTGATGATGAGCAATTTACCCAGAACGTCCTCCATATGTTCTCTGCACTTCTTCCCAGGAGGCCTGTGTGTTTCAGCAAAACCAAATGAATCATAAATTTGCTTCAAAACTTTATTAGCATAATTAAAGATCCCTCTTGAATACTCAGAGTGAAAACTAGATCTCTCTTTTTCTTTGAGACACAATTATATACACTTATTGTTTTGACTTGCACAAAATTTTAAAGATTTTCACGTCTCACTCATTACAGCAGGGATGAAGACAAAATTACCTTATATTCAAGTGAGAGAGATTTTGTCTGATGGGACATACCTGCTGTACACGGCTGTCATCTGCATAGTACCAGTGGTTGTTCGCCCTGGAACGGACGTAGGCAGTATAGTGTCCACATGCTGCATAACCAGCATGCACAACTACTGCATACAAAGTGTACTTGCAATCATCCTGGAAGAACAAATACCCTTTAGATGCCAAAAAAACCAACATCCAGATACCAGATGGGAAATAAAAGTACCTGTGCAAAGTCTGCGGGGAATGCATCTTTGAGAATCTCAGAGACGTCAAAGGTTTCTGGAAAAGTAACTCTGCAGTCGAGTTTTCGAGTGACACCGCGCATGTTACGAAATCGTTTAAGGTTTATGCACAAGATCCGAGGCAGGGAGAGCAGTTTGAGAACCTAAAAAACAACAATAAAAGTCTATGTTGATGACTAGATTAGAAAATATTTTTGGGTAGCCTGTAGAGTAAGCCTCACCCGTTTGGATGGTTTCTTGACTTCACACTGTACACAAAAGTAGCAATTCATGTCTCGTAGCACCTGAGGCTCAAAGAAGGAGGTCAGACAGCCTTCCTGCAAAGATTCAAAGATTCAATTTGTTCATGAGAGTTACAACAGATGATGTGAGACCACTGTCATGTTTGTAAGATAAATGCTGCACATACACTGTATATAGAAAGGATGAAGCTAATGTGATGTCACCTGTTGGTTTGTGGACTCACGTTCTGAAGTCAGGAGTTTGGTATTTGAACGCTGCCATGTTAGTTGTTTGGAGCCAGACATGACCATATTTGGATATGAAGTGAGGAGTGAGGAGGAGGGTCTGACCCTTGACCCAAAGGACACTACCTAATGTGTATGAGACTGGAGTTCAGGTTTGATCTCATTGGAGAGCAGACGTGTTAATCAAACTAAACACACCCCTAAATCTTCCTCTTTTTGAAGTTTAATATCCACTGAGTATTTTTTTACAGATGAACCACCGGATCACTGATAAGAAGAGTTGACTTTTGCTAATGACATCAAAATGAATTGTGGATAAATGTATTGACTGAGTATTTAATGATTGAAAGTGACCATTTTTAACTTGAAGTCAATTGGAGTCGGGAGTACTGCACCTTTTTCACTTCTATATTGGCCTCATTTTTGAAACCCAGTCGCTTTGTCCATTTCCATGTACAGTCTACGTGCAGCAGCCAGCTAGCTTAGCTTAGCATATACACTGAAAATCGGAAAATATGTAATTACCTACTAGCACCTTTAAAGCTCGCTAATTATATCTCATAAAAACAAGTAACATTTGGATGGGGGGCTGTCCCTGAGTATCATTACTTTGATGAGTCTTGTCTCTGCTATAAAACATCCTTTTTGTACAGATTTAACAAAAGCAAAACACCATTTTGAATTGTGTGACTATGCTATCCTAAGACTAGCTGCTAGCATACAGACATGAGAGTGCTACAGTCTGATGGTTTCATTTAACTCCCAGCAAGACAGAAAATAAACATATTTCCTACATATTGCAATATTTTAACATCTAATATTCCTTTACCAGACAGTTGTGATTTTCCTGTATATGCAGAGGCAGGCTGAGCAGGTAGCTGGTTCGAGTCTGGATGGAGTTGCAGTCTAAACACTGCAGTTGTGTCTCCACTGAAATCTTGTACAGATTGTGGATTTCCAGAGCCTGGCAGGATAAAAACACAGGCAAGCAAACACTATAGATACAACATTTAGAGATGGATAAAAGACAGTTGTCTGAGTAAAGACCAACCAGAGACTTGTCATCCATCTGCTGTTGTATGAAGTTCAGAATGGAGAGGAACACCTCATCGGCATCATGCTGGATATTAACTGCAAAACAACATTCCCATTGGCAGTCATGCAGCAGAACCACATCAAACAGAGTTATGTGCTGTGAAATTTTGTGGGTCTTACGTCGAATGCAGTTTCTGTCCAGACAGTGGAGGAAGTCACGATGTGCAGTAGACTGGGAGATGTCCCCACGCATGGACACAAGAACTTTCATTAGCTGCAGGGGGACATTACGATCATCTGCTCTCACACCAGCTGCTTCCCACCTTAAGAAATTCATGAAATCACAATAATCCTCCTTTTTAGCAACAAAGAGAAGAAGCGCTGCCTTGTTTCCAGAAAGACGTTAGTGCATTTCTCAAATATTTGAAAAGGTTTTATGTGGTCAAACATGTGGGAGCTAAAACGTCATTTTTTATTTTTTTTTTAGAAACATTAGAGCTTGTTTTCTACCATATTACAGGGATTGTGATTAGTATAGTACTTCATTGGCTTACTTTTCTAGCACGTCTGCTATTTCCCAGGTAGCAGAGAGGGTCTGCAGTAAAGTGTTGACACAGCAGGATAGGTGGTTGTTGGGGAGGCCTCTCATTCCTGCAACACACCATCGAATAACACAGAGTGTGATACTTTAAATAAGCACGTTAACCGTGGGTGGGTCGACCATCACGCATCCACCTTGAGGCCCAAAATGTCAGCGACAATTTGAATGTGTGAAAATAAAATAAAAATGGACCAGCCAGAGACTTTTGCTAACTAGCGTGGGTTAAAAATGTCAATACAGCTGTGCAGAACACCCACGTCATGTATATAGTCTATTAAAACAACAAATCAGTCGTTTTATAGACGACAGAAATGTGTTTGGTTTATTGGTTTAAGGCCCCACGTAGCACAGATGGCTAGCAACGTCAGTATTTTGCTTTCTATGTCTGTGCAACACACCTGAAGGGTTTATTGGTTGTGAAGAGAAAAATAATTGTTAAATACAATGACAGATAGGAGAAAAGTTGATGAAAAGAAAAAATATATTATTCACAACAAATGGGGTCATTACAGGCTGCAGTTGGAGATCTTAATTCAGTCCTAATGTTTTAACAGTTGCAACAGATGGAGAACCTCTTGTGATTCCTCGAGAGTTTTATTGGGGCCCGGAGATCCTCAGGGATTCCCTTTAAAAATGTAGGGAGTAACATAAGGAATTACACTGATATATCAATCCTCCAAAGATTTGTGAAAGAATGTTTCCCTCCATCTACAAGCCACCGCAACATAATAAACTTAAGCAACCAGAAAAACATAAACTATATAAGCTGTCTGATGTGACGCAGTTCAAAACATCAGCCTTACTATAAATTACACACTCACTGGGACTGGCACTTACTTTTTTGGCCAAAAACAAATTGTAAAGTTATATTTCAAAATAAAAGCACAGTTTACATTGCAAAGATCAGTGTTAGAGGAAATATTCAGAACCATTCTTAAACTGTAAAATTACTTAGGTAAAGTATGATATTTGAGATACTGTGTATACCAAATACAATAGATGTTTATTTGCCATTTCTACAGATACAGGATAAGTACATTTGTGTGTGTGTATTGCTCTTTGATTCAGTTTTATGCAAGAACAAAGGAAAAAGGAAGAAAATACAAAAACGTAGAAAATACACACACAAAGAAAGAGAAACAAAACAGAAAATACACATTAACCATAAAAGACAGAAAATAAACACACTTTCTAAAATGTAAAGGCATATTTCCCAGCATAAAAGAGGACAATAAATAAATATGTTTGAATATTTTTGTATTCTGGGAACAAGAAAAGAAATAAATATTTATGTGCTCTGGGAAAAATACGTACATGAAGTTATATGTTCAACATGAAAATCTCACCATCCGGCTGACTGTGGTGTACTTACCATGATGACAGTCCCCTGCTGAAAACAGTCTGTAGTAGAAAGAAGACATCATAGACCTTAGTCTCTCCTCACGGTCCATTTCAGTCACCGACCTGAAGGTCTACAGTGTGAAGTCGTCCTGAATGAACACGTTTACTGAAGCAACAATGTTTCCTGTGTGTTACAAAATGCGCCAGTTCGAGTGAACAGCTGCTGTCATTTCACTGTAAACATCGCAGTCACGACCAGCTTCAGTTTCACTTTCGTTTTTGGTTCGCTTTGGTGGAAATGAAACTTAAAAGCTGCCTCGTGCACTCTGCAGAATATGGGCCATCGGAAAAAACATATCAATCAATCTCTAGTTTCGAGGCTTCTTCACTGATTAATTCCAGTCTCACACACATTGGGCAGTGACCTCAGGTTCAAGGGTCAGACCCGCCTCCTCACGCCTCCCTTCATATCCAAATATGGTCACTTCTGGCTCCAAACAACCAACATGGCCACATTTAAATACCAAACTCCTGGCTGTGAATGTGAGTCCACAAACCAACGGGTGACATCACATTAGCTTTGTCCTTTCTTTATACAGTCTATGTGCAGCATTTATCCAGTCCACAAACCAAGGTAAGCTGAATGCCTTTTTCTTTCTTTACTTTACAAATCCAGTTTACATTGCTTTAAGGTTGTATTATTTGTTGGATAAAAACCAAACTTCCAAGACATTGTAAAGCCATCACCTGTCAGAGTTTGGGTCCCCGTGGACGCCACCTTGTGCTTCAAGAGGAAACATGCCTCCCAACACCTCTGATATGTATGTATAAGGAGGCAGGTTCTCAACTCTGATTGGACAGTGGATGTTGGATAAAATCCAAATACTTCAGGATACAGACATATACTTTTATGTTTTTATTTGAGTTGTCCTGGTTCCCGAACATCTGATGTGGATGTTGTTGACCTGGGTGACGTCCAAGCCGGTATCACTCTGTTATCTGTGGTTTCACTCATTATGAGGCATGGGCATATAGCATGAAAAGTCTTGCCCAAGGACCCACCTGGATGCCCACACCTGGATTCAAACCCTGCCCCTGAACAAGAAGAAATCTATACTGAGAGCTTTTGATGTGTTTTAATTTTTTTCAATCATATGCTAATGTATTCTTCTGCTCTGCTATCTGCACATGACGGCAATATTGTGTTTTTAATGCATTACATTTACAAGTTACTGTTCATGTTGAGAGTTTAACATTTAGATTTTTAAGCTGTTAATAACAGTTACTCTACAAAGTGATAACCTCTTATAACTTTAAATAATTGTAAATACATTTTTCAATGGAAAAAAAGATTAAAGAGAAGTTAAAGTCAAATTAAAGTTTTCTTCTGTCCTCTAGATTAATTATTTCCATAGGCTGTATATAGAAATGGATGAAGCAAATGGGAAAAGGTGCAATACTCCCAATGGCCACTAGATGTTGCCTCCAAAAGTCTGCTTCCATTTGACTTCAATTCAAAAATAGTCATTTTCAGTCAAGAAATACTCAGAAAATACGTTTTTTCCATAAGTTATTTTGATGTCATTATCTGAAGTTAATCCTTCTTCTCAGTGATCTGGTGGTCCATCTGTAAATCATTTCATCATTAAGTAGATATTAGGCTTCAAAAACTCAAGTCTCATACACATTAGGCAGTGTTTTTGGGTTCAAGGGTCAGACCCACCTCCTCACTCCTCCCCTCATATACAAATAGTCTCTTCTGTCTCCAAGCAACATACAGGCAAACTCCTGACTTCAAAACGCAAGTCCAAAAAACAACCGGTAATGTCCATTAGCTTCATCCAGTTTATGATTATTTCTCACTACATATCTGTATGGCAGTGGGCTGAAGAGGCAAGAAACTCACATCAACTAAAAAAAAAACCCAGTAATATATACAATCAAAAACAGAAATGTATAATATATCAGCACATCAGACATTTTACTGCAAGAGAAGTACTTTATTACTTTGAAAGTTAAAGTGCATTTTGTTAATGATACTTCTATTCTTTAAATTACAGTAAGTAGGATTTTAAATGCATACGTTTTACCTGTTTTTATACTCCAATACTTTTCCTACCACTGTAAATTTCAAGATCAAGTCTGTCATCTCAACAATTAGGATTCTGTTAAAAATGTATGTATCTGACAATGTGACAAAAATGTATTCTTATCAGCTATTTTAGTTTTTAAATATTCTATATTTGCTGTGATATTTGGTGTCTTTTAACAAGGTATAAGAAAAACAGCCTTCAGTTATGGAATTCAAAGCTTTTCCTTTTCTTTTAATCAATTTCATTAAAATACAAAAATGTAACTTACATATTCATATATTTATTGCATGTATGTCCTGTTGTACTTCTATAATGGTATACTGAGTGCAACTTATTTCTCAATCACACATTCACCTGCTGGGTGACTGGGACAATATAATGAAAAAAATTAATTAAATAATTCTAATCATGACATTATGGGATGCTCAGTCTCTCGTGGTCTGTGGAGCATCTTGAAGGCATCAAAAGTTCGTCATTCCTGCCTCAAAAAGTGCTCCTGCATTATCTTCAGAGCAAGTAATGTTTTATAGGTCTGCTAACAAATGAATACGGAACCAAGTAATTTCTCTTACAAAACTCAACCAAGTGAGAATGATACAAAATAATGGACTAAACACATTTTGATTTTGAGACTTTCACAGTTCGTTGTTCTGGGTGAGAGCCTGATAATATGGTGCAAACATGGCTCTCCACATCTGTCTGAGCAGCTGAAGAAGTTTGGAAATCCACATGAATGCAGACGGGAGAGCTACGGGCAAAAAAAAAAGTCAGAAAAGCATAAAGTTATTTCCAGTGAAATGTTTTGTTTTTTAATTTACTCCTAAAAGCCTGGTGATGATGCCTGTATGAGAAAGAACATTTCAACCAACCTGGATCTAATCGGATAAACAGCATGTAGAGGAGGACAGCAGCCAGAAAGACTCTCCGGAGAGGGAATGAGCCAGAGCCGGTCATCGTGAATTTTCTGTATAAAAACTTGAGCATTGATTCAAATTTACGGATTACGGTACCTGTGAAACACAAACACAGTCAGAGAGATCATCTCCAGTTATATGTTGTACTTATGTGACATAGCATTATGTATGTCACGAGGGCTAGACTGATATATAAGACCTTGGCTGGAGACAGGATGTGCAGTGGTCTCAGAGTTCAGATTAATCCCGGGATTTAAAGGCGGTTCTTGATTCTGTTGCTCTTTTTCTTCTACAACTTCCAGCGCTGTCTGTCTCTGTTCTTCTGTGAAAGCAGCACTACCAACTTCACCTACAATCAGCTCCTGAGCCTCCTCTACATGTCCAAGAGGAATGAGGACATGCAGCAGATACAGCTCTGCGACTGTCCCAAACCCAGAGACTCTGGTGTTCGACGGGCAGTGTAGCCAAACTCTGGCTGCCTCCTGCATCACAGCAGGCTCACCGACCTTGGAGTAAAGAAGTATGCTGAGGAAACGAGAGAGAAAATCAATTCAGTTGTTTTATACATTTTTTAAAGCAGAAATACCAAAACACTCTCTCATTTTTGCCTCTCACATATAAAGGTTTTACTTCTTTTCTTGTCTTATATGAAAGCAAACCACCTACTACCATGAGCTACTACCATTCCTAGGACAAAACACTGAAAATCATTGAAAAAATTAATAAATGATTTAATAATAAAAATATTTGGTAGTTGGCACTCTCTTTTTCTTTTTTTTTTAAAAAAGTCTATTTTATTCAAATTCAGGACAAGTGCTTGTAGATAACCTAACAACTTAACTGATTTGAAGGTTCCTCAGATTACACATTAGAGCTGCAACTGATAACTATTTTCCTAATCAGAAAAAAACCCTGAAAACATCCATTTCTCAGAATCCAAGATGACATTTTCAAAAGGTTTATGCTGCTTGACCAAAGAGAGATCAATGAAAATTATTGCCTCATAACTCACTTATACTTTAAATTATTAACAAAACTTTGTTGGCATTTATTTTGCAACTGAACAAACTCATTAAAAGAGTAATGGTTTAAACTCTTCTCACCACATCTGCATTATTTTAGCTGGGATTTTCTCCAGCGGTTCATAATGCTGGAGGACCCAGGAGAGGACACCATGCCACTGATTTAGCTCAGCCAGAGCCTGGATCCCTAAGATGCAGAAACCAGCCTTAAACTCTGCACATCTGTAGGGACAAATCACAGAAACAGTTTGGTTAACGCCCAGGCTTCATGGAGCAGTGAAGTGATTCAAGGTGCATTTGGATGGAGCCTCACACTCTCACCTGTTGTCCTCCTGAGGCTCCATGCTGGCGAGATTCTCCAGACCTCTGTCGCATGTGTCAAAAGCCGCCTGGAACTCTCTGTGGACCATCATTTGCTCTGCTGCCGTGTCCAACATGCTAAGCATCTGATTTAAAGCAGAAGAAAGCGTAGGGCTGCGAGCAGGAGCCTGACCTGTTGAACCGCTGCTCATCACACCCGGACAAATTTAAAAACCAATACAAGAAAAAACGCAATGTATTTATAAAACGACAAGATAATGCTTCAATCTTAGCGGCTCAGATCGTAGCTGGATGCTGAAAAAAAAACCGTGAGAAGGGTTAATTTGCGCATTATACTCTCCACAGCATGTTGTTTACTTTCCATGATCCTTGGACCTTCCGGAATAGAAATTGCCAACCAATCAGACTTCACGTTCTTACGGTCGTCCAAGCCAGCTAATCAGGTTGCAGCTTCTTCCGAAATGCGTCATCATTTTTTCTCAACTTGTAAACACGTGTACGGAGCGGTGTGAGCTTTCCTGTCCTAGCTCAGAAAATTGAAGTAGATACAGCATAAACTTCTCCCGCTTAACGTAAGTCACATGTACCTCTTGTATTATAGGATAATAGCGACAACTGTATTAGTTTATTGTTACATTTTAAGAATTTTAAATACTGAACCACGCGAGCAGTTACAGCTAACTAGCTAGCAAACAGTTAAATTAGCATGTAGTCTTGTCTATATACAATCTTTGGGTATAATTTATACAATAATATTGCTGTAGTGAGTATAACCGAGTAGTATTTCATCATTTCATGTTGATTTTTGTTAGTTTTGTCAACTTGTAGCAGGTCAGTGAACGTGTCTAGTATAATGTGACACTTATAGTAGCGGTTGTATGCTTTTCTATACGATTTTTCCCCAAAGCTGACACTGAAAAATCAGTTACTGGTGTTTGAATTATCAAACTTCTTGCCAAGGACGCTGATGAAAATTACCAGTACATTTACAGAGTTCTTAAGTTGTATTTGTTCCTCTGGCTTATCTTCAAACCCTTTAGCAGTTCAACTTTCAGAGTTTCATCTCTAATAAGAAAATATAGGATGTGGTATGTAGTTTAAAGTAAGCTATTTTGAATCGTAGTGTGTTCGTACTTCAATGTTGGGGAGTGTGCTTTCAGTTTGGTACCTAAAGTATTTAATAGGAACATAGTTTTTCTTAATAATAGTTTGGGACACTAGAGAACTGATGAATGTCTTGAGAAAGGATTAATAAAGAAGTCAGTAGAGTTACTTAATGCAGAACCTGCTACCATCAAGTGTTTCTCCAAAATTTGCTTTTGTTGATGTTGTTTTAAATGTATTTGCATTTTTGTTAATACTTTGTTCCTGAAATTTGACCTCATGGTTGCTGTTTTCAACATTGTGTGTGGAAACCAAAGCCAATTCTACACAACATTAATGAGTTCCTCAAAAATGTGAAAACCAGCTAGCCTTGACTGGGATTTAATTGTCTTTTCAGAGCGTAATTACAATGGCAAAAAGCCTCCGGAGTAAATGGAAGCGGAAGATGCGGGCGGAGAAGAGGAAGAAAAATGCTCCCAAAGAGCTGGCTCGACTGAAACAAGCTCTGAGTATGGATAAGAAAGGAGAAGCTGCCATGACCGACATGCAGGAGATCGCCACGGTGGTGCCAGCTGAGAAGATAAAGAAGCAGACAGATGTTGATATGGTGGAGGAGGAGGGTGACGGTGAGTGAGATGATGAGCATAACATGGTCAAAAAGCTGTACAGTTTATCTTTTTTGATTACCAGATGATTTTATACTGGTTTCTGTGTTTTTAGATGGGAAGATGGACATGGACAAGAAGCGCAGCCAGAAAACTCTTTTGGATGAACATGGACAGTATCCTGCTTGGATGAGCCAACGGCAGGCAAAGAAAATGAAAGGCAAAAGGATGGGAAAGAAAAGTGGCCAGGGCAAGAAGAAGAAGAAGGGTATCGCCTGGTAAAGCAAGAAGACACAGTTTTTTTTCTTAAAGACTATGGACGCAGAAACAAGGGCTCAGTTCATGTATTCTTTTATACAGGATGAGTTGCGACTCTCTGCTGTTAAATCTGTCTGTCGGTGGATTGTAAGATTGATGGCTGCACCACATAGCCTGAAATTGTACAAAGGTTCACTGCAGAAAATTGGTTGTTCTCACGGAACAGCAGCTACAACAAGTTTTCCAAACGTCAGAATTGTGTGAGGTGTGTCTGACCTCACAGCAGCATAGTGTGCTGTAGAAATAGAGATGATAAATGTTTCTCTGCTACAAGTCAAAATTTTCTGTGCTCTGTTCACTGTGTTTTTAGTTTATTTCTTTGGGTTTTTGTTTTGTACTATTTACAGCTGCTGGTAAGATTTTCCTGACATTAGTGCATGTCACATGTCTGGGTAATCCTGTGTAAGTGAGCTGTTGCACATTACATCAAAACAAATCAGATCCCACAGTTTGCTTGAAATCATTCATTTGGAGAGCAGAATTATGTCTCTTCATCTTATTAAAACACAAATCCAGTGACAGATAAGAAGAATAAAAATGACACTGATATAAATTGAATAAAAATTGTCATACAAACAACACAACCCTCTTTTTAATTATTTTGTTGCCCCTAATCAGTTCATTGCAGTGAAAAGGTGTGAATTCTCACACCTTTTCACTGCAATGAACGTCTCCATCTCCATACTGATTAATCAATTAATCCGTATGGAGATGGAGACGGGTTAATTGTTTTTCCAGTGCATAAGATCCATCACTCAGTAGAAGGACTGAAATCAGCTGATCAAAACTGTTACTTTGAGTAAATCCATAAATACGTTGCTAAATTAATTCCTCCTGTTATACAGCCTGACAAACGTGAGTGAGTTTAAGGGAAGATTGTGCAAAAACAAACTGCTGGAGCGTGTCGCTCATTGTATCAGCTCAACATAAGCGGCCGGGAACAGACCAACGCGGCCGTGGCACTGTCCTTTCCACCAGCCCTCATCAATCATCTCTATGTTGGTGATGATGTCATCTGGGTCGAAGGAAATCTCGTCGTCTGCCTCTGTCAAAAGGAGACCAAAGGATTCGTCCTTAGAAGTTCAAAAAAACAAGTACTCTGGTTGCCTTATGTCACACCATGATCTCCATGGTGGTGAGCCAAACAAATGAAGAATTGAAGAAGTGTCATACCTCCCTCATAGTCATAAATTGCTTTTGCCTTCTGGCCACATGACAGCTCTTCATAGTCATTCTCTTGATCTGTAAAAGAAAACACAGATTAATGCATTTTAAATGTGTAAAACTTTCAGTACAACTGATGGCTTTGCACAGAGACCGACCTGTTGGCGCAGGAGGATGTGAGTCAGCAAGTTCCTCGTACTCTGCTTCATCCTCCTCCTCGTCCACCTCTGCTGACCGTTCAGGTAGAGGAGGGGCGTCCATTTCGAGGAAATCGTCTGAGCGTGGAGGCAGAGCTGGGGGCTCCTCGTATTCTGGTTCCTCCTGAAAATGAAACGCAGAAAATCACCTGATTTCATTACCTCAAATCCTGAAGATGACCTCAGAAGATTTCAGTTGCCCTAACGACTGTGAGATGGACTAATACAAGGTTCAGGTTACTCATATAACGTATAGTTAAGAATAAAAAATTGAGAAAATTAAGATTTATCTATTCAGTAAAAAGCAGTGAGCTTCGGGTTGAGTGCAGCAGAAGAGTAGAAAAAACTAATGAGCAAAAGTTTTCTGACTTTAATGCCAGCCTCATTAAACAGATGAATGAGTTGAACTGTTATTGGTGCATCTGATGTTTGTGTCTCACCTCTGGTTCTGGTTCTGGTTCTGGTTCTGGCTCAGGCTCAGGCTCAGGTATTTCTGGAATCTCTGGCATGTGGTGATCGGTTTCTGGTGGTGTCATGTGGTACTCGGCAGCCACATCTGGAACAGGTGGTGGATGAGATTCCTCCTCTCTGCTGCTCTGCTCCTAAAAGAAATAACGCAGAACGTAAATAACCCGAAGTATATTTGTTTGTTCGCTAAAAACAACTGTTATTTTTATTTTGGTGCTTATTGCCTTCTATTTAAGCAGCTATGATTAACTTCCGGGTTTTTTATTTGTGATACTTTTATTTTGGAGAGACTTCTTCCTGTTTTAA
>OOFC01013988.1:80662-102444 GCA_900323345.1 Pseudochromis fuscus
GGAGGAGGGGATGGGCCGAGGATGGAGGAGAGGCAGGAGGGCAAACAAGGCTAACACAGCGCCCAACGATCCACCCTGCCCCCCACTCGGCTGAAGGCCAATTCATACCAGATGCCTGATGTGAGATGTTGCACTTCATATTTCTTTGCTGTTCATGAAAGCCACAAAGACATAAAGATTCCAGTTAAAGCTGAACGGCCACTGGCTCTGTTCGCCACATGCTGATGTCAATATGCTCATAATGATAACATCTTAGTTAAGCAGATAAATGACAACACAATGAGGAAGCACTCAGAGCACAAACCTCCGCCTCTCCACCACATCGTGTCAGATTATAGATATTACTGTCCTGCATGAGCATTTCATTATATCTTCAATAATCTTCCACCAAGTCCAGTTGACCTGCCTTTAACCCTGGTCCACCATCTTCAGTTTGTACCTACTGCTTCCTTCCTGTTGTTCTTCAGCAGCTGTGGTGTTTGACTGCCCCCTTTCTGGTCATCTCCCGCCACTGTCCAGTTGTTTTTTTAAGTGAAGTAGTAACACAAAGTACAGCTGAGGATCATCTACTGCTGATCTTAAGTATTAGTATTAAAAATGTTCACCTGATGATGTTTCCTGGACTAGAACGGACCGTTCATATCAGCGTTTACAGCACTGTGACTGTGACTGCATTAGCATTTTTGTTCATATACCTCCATCGATGACACTTTATTCTATTATATTTTTTATTAATATATATTACTATGCTATAGTACCTTTTAAAGTGTTGTTAATACATATATTATTTTCTTTAATTTCTTCTTTGTCTTTTTTTGCTCTGTTTTGTCATTTTTAAAACACTGACAATAAAATCTATTCTGTTATTAAGGCTTGAAGATAGATGAAAACAATAAGTTGATTGACAAGAATGGGCAGCTAGATCTGTATCTGACAGTTCAATCAACAGACCAATGATGTCTCCTAATGTTAGTCCATAAAGAGGTAACTCTGTACTTTGATTTTATCTCTCTCCTGAGCTGTCGGGTAGTTTGAAAATTTGCCTAAAATACATAATCGACCAAAATCTTGATCCACCCCAAAATTTGCCTAAAATACATAATCGACCAAAATCTTGATCCACCCCAACTTTAAAACCACTGATAGGTGAAGTGAATATTGATTATCTTGTTACATTGGCATCTGTCAAAGAGTGGGATTCATTATGCAGCAAGTGAACAGTCAGTTCTTGAAGTTGATGTGTTGGGAGTGTAAAGATCTGAGTGACTTTCACACTGTGGGCTGTGATGGCTTGATGATGGGTCAACAGAGAGAGTCCATTCAGTGTCCTGCTCAGAAACCTTAGGTCCTGGATTTCATATGGATGTCACCTGACATGTAGCAGCTGCCTGGACAGCAGCCTCTCAGCAGGATAATGTTCTTGTTACACTGCATACTCTGTTCAATTCAGAGAAACATGACAAAGAGTTCAAGGTGTGGATTTGACTTCCAGATGTCTCAGATCTCAGTCTGATTTTGCATCTGGATGTGCTGCAAAAACAAGTCCAGTCCATGGAGGCCTCACCTCCAAACTTCCAGGACTTAAAGGGTCTATGGCTAATGTCTCAGTACCTGATGCACCTTAAGAGGTCTTTGGTCCAGGCCTCAGTGGATCAGAGCTGTTGTGGCTGAGCGACATACGTCCGGGCTCAATGCACCGCAGCCTTTTCGTTCTTCCATCCCCCAAGCTTCTTCCTTTGACACTTACAGATAACATATTATTCTTTTCTCTCCACCACCCCCTCTCTGTTCTTTGTCTTTGTTCTCTGTTTTTTTTGACAATCCGGGCATGTTGATTGCCATGGTTACCTCCCACAAAGCGACTGCTGTTGTGGCTCTGTAATTGCACGGAGCCTGGTCTTTATGCTGTAACGTATGTGCCTCCGTGCTGCTCGGTATATTTGCTGCTTCATTTTTCCCGTCTCGAGGCGGTGGCGGTGTTTGACAAGCCTGATGTGAGAAGCCACATTTGCATTGTAAGAAAACCCACTGAATAATGCAACGTGACAGAGAAGCATTTAGGAGTAGTTTAGCAAGCATCTAACCAAACGATTAAATATTAAAGCGGCGGCTCTCCACCAGCTTTCTAACAAACCAGATGATTGAAGGAGAGGCTGCTCTTTTGTGGCCGCATCTCTATCCCACATGAGATCAATACGGCCTGAACGAGAGATTGAGGACACAAGGAATTCTCAAGAGTAATCCAGAAAACACTAAACAGTTGTCATGACACTTGGTTTCCCATCATGCACCTGTCCTGTATCTGCTCTGTCTCACTACGGCGGCCTGTTCTTTCTCTTGTGTGGGCTTTCACTTAGCGTCCAGCTCCTCTCTGTGCTTCTCATTGTGAGCAGCAGATCAGACAGCAGGCGGGTAAAAGAAACAGAGACTGTGTTTTTTTTTTTTTTTTTTTTTTGTAAGTTACCATTGTGCCTCCTGGCAGTTTAAAAACAAAAATAGATTCAGAAATTGCAATAACGCGGCAGTGATGAGCTGCAGCTTCAAGTGGATGTGTTGACACAGTACAGTCGTGCCCGTGGAGCATGCTAACATTAGCACAAGGTGTAATGTTAGGTAAGAATGTGACTAATTAAAATGCCAAGCTTATAGCAGCCCTGTATCATTAAGGTGGTAAAGATTCATCCTCCTCTATATGTTTTGCCAATCATCAATTATATGTAAATGTAAATAACATCAAGTATATTTGTTTGTTAGCTAAAAACAACTGTTATTTTATTTTGGTGCTTATTGCCTTCTGTTTAAGCAGCTATGGTTAACTTCCGGGTTTTTTATTTGTGATACTTTTATTTTGGAGAGACTTCTTCCTGTTTTAACTTTTCAGCACAGGTTACCATAGCGACAGAACAAGGAAAGGAAAAGGATCACACAGAGCGAAGAGTTTTGTTTTTGTGCCTAACGGCCCCCTTTATGGAGTCACAAGCTCTTATGGTGTCTTATGGTGTTAAAGGTGTTTTTCGGTGTCAACGGTGTTTACGTTTACCGCCATTAAATTCAAATACATCAGTAAGTGTCAACCTTCATTCGCGGGGGGGCAAGCTACACAGAATATAATATTGCTCATGTGCTGCACACACTCCAACGTTGACCTCTTCACGCTGCAGTGTTGTGTTACCTGCTGTCTGCGTTTGGCCTCCTCTCGCTCTCTGCTCTCTCTGGCTTGTCTCCTCGCTCTCTCTTCTTCTACTTTCTTCCTGTTCTCTTCATCTGAAGCTTTGGCCATGTTTTCAAAGCGTGCCTTCAGTTTCCCTGCACCTGCACTCGCTGCATAATACAAACAAGTGAACAGGAATGAATGGACACTGGCAGTGACCTCTGATCGAACACAGAATTCAGCAGTTGTGGAAGTACTTACAAGCCTCCAAAGGCTGCGTCTTTTCATAAGCAGAGGTTGGAGAGTCTGTGTCTGAGAAGCCTGCTGCACTCTGCAAGTGAATAATGAAGATGATAATAATGGAGAATCTATCAAAGGAAATCTAAATGTACAATTACATGTTGGTACTAGAGGAGTATGTTGCTGGTTTCTGGTTGTCAGAGCAGGGTGATGTATTTTTAACAATACAGCCTGATGCACGTTTAACCAAAACCTCTGCCACACCACATACACTACACACCTACAAACCTGGCCTATGATTGGGTCCCAGTTCATCCACTTTTTCCAATTTGAATGACTGAACAGTTTCATCCTTGATACCAACCTTATCCATGCGGTCCACCTGGACTCCGTAACGACCACCGAAACCTGCTGAATAATCTTCACAGAGATAAACTGGATCAGTCTGATGAACTACGAGTCCTCTGATGTTTCAGATGTTACACGTGTGGTTCACCACTCACCTCTCTGTGACTGATGTTTCTCTGTCTCGCCTCTATAATCGTATCCCAATGCAGCTTTATCCACTTTCTCCTTCTCAACACCAAACTTCCCTCCAAATCCCTTTGAGTAATCTGAAATATAAGAGAGTACACAATGAAACAATCAGATGTATTACAGCAAACAAATCCTACAGATTCAACTCACCTTTCTGTGATTGGTGCTTTTCTGTTTCTCCCTTGTAGTCGTAACCCACAGCAGCTTTGTCCACCTTCTCCTTCTCCACCCCATACTTCCCTCCAAATCCCTTAGCATAGTCTGGTGAAATTCAATAAAATGCAAATGCAAAATAAAGCAAATATCAAGCAAATACTTTAATAACCTGCAATTCCTACAACTTGAACTCACCTTTTTGTGACTGATGTTTCTCTGTTTGTCCTTTGTAGTCGTAACCCAAAGCTGCTTTGTCGACTTTTTCTTTCTCAACACCGTACTTTCCTCCAAATCCCTTTGAGTAATCTAAGACATTGAATAGTAAGGGAAATCTTGAATCAGACTTTCTATCTTCTGTAAGTTTGCAGCTTTTGAAATGACAGGACTGTTTATCCGAAGGAGGACAGTGGATCTACCTTTCTGAGACCCATGCTGCTGCACTTGTTCTTTATATTCAAAGCCCATGGCAGACTGCATGGACACAGAGACTCATTAATTATAATCACAAAAAATATGAAACAACATTCATATGTACAGTGCAGTTAGAAAGTTAATAAAGTTTCTAGGTGCTACATTAATCAGAGTCTTTTCACCTTATCAACACGATCTTTCTGAACACCAAATTTTCCACCAAACCCTTTCGCTGCATCTTTCTGGGAAGAGTGCTGCTCAACCTGCGCCACATAGTCATGACCCACAGCCCCCTGGAGACAGCAGAGGTACATTCATGAACAAGAAACACACAGGTTGGATGCAAAGTGGAATATAAAATATATAAAAGTGGTAAATATAAAGAGCATGTTAGCATATTTTGACTATGCAATTTCTTAACCTTGTCCATTCTGTCCTTCTCCACTCCAAACTTCCCTCCATATCCGTACGATGCTTTGGGAACGTGCTCCTTCTTCTTCACCGTCTCATGCTCCTCAGCCACCGTGCTTCTGAGCTCTGCAACACTAACAGTAAGATACACTGTTAAAAACTGGGGCCAGTGATGATGAATGATGCTTGATTAATGATTTGGTATTATAAAATTATCATATTTGATTAACTTGAAACCACAAATACATTTTGCTGTCAGAATATTGAGAAACTCCTTATAACTCAATACATACTAATGTATATCAATGCACTTTTCCAACATAACTACATCTTTCAGTGCTGCTCCATTATCACAAATCTTGCCATTTAATTACCACATTAGAATATTAATTCGATATTTGCACATTTCTTCTTTTTACTATGTATGTTTGTTTGATTATACACCAGATATACATATGTAATCAATCTTTTAGCCTTTATATACATTATTTTACTGTGTACAGTGCACTAAACATCTTCAAATGTTTTCCAGATAAAGACCAATATGATCTCATAAATACATTGCTTTCTGCTTCCTAAATGTTCATTGATGAATTAGTTAATAACAGTGAATAAGCTACAATTTATTTATATCTTTTAAAATCACTTTTTATTATTAGTACCAACATCTGTGTGCAGCCCTCTTCTCACAGTCTCAATGTGTCAGCCGTGGTTTAAATCTCACTCTCGTGTTGTCATCATCCTATATTACCCATATTAGGAAAGACTTGCAGTCTGACAGCCTGTGCTCTGCTCTCACTTCCGCTTCCCGTTGCTACACAGCACCCACTATGACCTGCATTTCTCTACATCTACGACACATAGTTTCCACAGACGGCCTCTTCTTCATCTTTTCACCTGATGTGTTCTTTACGTCCTGAGCCCTCGATGGTTTTGGCTCCCCACCTCTGCTCCTGCTCTGATACGTCATTCTGCAACAGGAAAGTTCAGAAAAAGGGGTTTGACTGAGGAGCAGTTCACTCCCTGTTACAGTGATGCACACTCCAGGAAGTACCCTGTACCTCAAAGTCAGGGTCTGTCTCCCAGTCGTCCCCCTCTGTAGCCACCTTCACGCTCACATTGTGGCCCACGACTGACTTCCACATCTGAGAAAATAAAACATCTGTGAGCCACATGAGACAATCACACCAAAGACAACAACTTATCAGCACTTTGAAGAATCATCTCCTCAACTAGACCTATTGAAATCTGTCACATCTCCATATAAATATCATTCAGTGTTATTTTTATGACTGAAAAAAATACACCACAAGCTCTGACCACAGTTTGCTGAAGGCCCATAAAGGAAGTAGAGTTATTTTCAACATGAAGCTTTATTTCCCCATAAAGAAACACGCTTCAGGGCCTCATCTTGTAACTAAAATACTAAAAAAAACCCAAAAAAAAGTATTGTAACAACATTTTACCTATAAATTAAATATTGTATTCAGTAGTACTTTTTGAATAAACTGCAAAAAAGGTTATTTATTTCTTCAGGGGAAGCACAGAATCCTTTGTGAATTATTTCTAGTTCAATAATTGTCCATATTTTACCTTTACTATCAGTCTTTTTTCATATTTTTACCGTAATAAGTGGGATCTGTGGTTTACTAATGGCAGTAACCGTAATACTGGACACAATATTGTAAATACTGGATATACAACATAAGTTACAAATGCTGTAAAACATCAGCACTGCACATATTACTGAATTATTAATCACCTAAACCTGTCACGTATGAAAATGTGAAGTTTTAAAGAACACTATTACAAACAGTTTACTGTACACTTTCAACTACGTCTGACAAGATCTACTTCCTTAATTACACGAAAAAATTGCTCAAGTACAAACAAACGCAGGATTGTGAGTTAGTTTTGAAGAAAATAAATAGCATTACCTTTCAGTTGTTGCGCAGTGTATCCGTGTGTAGGTCAGTATTGTAACAACTGAATATTCTTCAGGTTCTTCGCACAAGTTGTGACAGTTTGATGGGCAGACTGTGAACGCGGATCTTGCACACGTGAACGCGCGTTGATGTAAATAATTGCACGAATGTATCATCAGTTTAATATATACTAGACGACGAATGCTCTGATAGTGTTTTATTATCAGAAAAATACGTATATAATAATTACGTGCATTTTTATTTGTATTTATTTTTTTTAAGAAATTTTAAAAATGGTGCGTTCAAGTATCCTCGGAAAATTAGACAGTGATGATTTAGGTTTAGGACACAGGAGAGGTTCCAACTGGTTTTAAATTAAAGTTAAACAACAATAATTAAATAATATGAGCTGAACCTGGACGGAGGAAGATTGTGATTTAACCCGTCGTGTTGAAGTTACAACACTTGGGGGCAGACACACACAGCTCAAACCATAGACTGTATGTATATGTTTAACAGTCTATGGCTCAAACACAAAGTGCTTTCACAAAAAAAAAAAAAAAAAACATATTCCTGAATGTAGTAAATCAGATCTAAATATTTTAAATTTAATTCACATCATAAATGAAAAACATAGTATTTCTAACCCACTTAACGATTGAAGTGAGTGTTCCCTCATGAACTGGTATCAATAAAGACAGACACGTGCCAAGTTCTTGGTGGTGCTATTAACTATTACACTTTCAAATATGTTTTATTTTTGAAAAATTCTTTGTTCCTCGGATGTCTCAATGTCTAAGAACAAAGTCTAAACAACTTTCACCCCAACTTCACTTACACTTAAAAATATCCTTTATTGAAAGTTTTGAATCTGGTAGTGATTTGTGACAGTGTTGACAGTGTGCTTATACAATTCCTCCTCCTATAAAGAAAAGGCATTCTAGTGTTTAATAGATCAGCATTTAAATGTCTGCATCTCGATTTATTACAGTTTTGATAACTTTATTTTTGATGGATTTTAATTTAACTTTCAGATGGAAGAGTTCTTTACAGTACATTTTGCATTAAGCTTCCAATAATGAGAAGGAAATTATTCTTAATTATTTCACAAAGACAAGGGAAAAGACTGTTTAAATTTTATGAATGAAAAATAAAATGAACTGAACCCACATGGCAAGTAAACAAACTGCTGATGTAAATCAAAATCATCCCAATGTCTATATTTCTTTAATATATAATGAGAAAACAATTGATGCTTGACAAGACTGCTCCCTGATCTAAACCACCAACACTTTAATAACATTTTATTATTCTATACAGCCCTTGAAACAGTTATTTACAGTGTAAGTGTTTAAGATATGAAGAATGTGAATTTTGAAAGAAAATTAGTACAGCAATTAAACAGAGAGTGATACACATATAGGTGGTGGACAATTTAACATTTGCTTACGGACAATAAATTATGCTACATCAGAGTAGTATATAATGGGATGGATGTTATTAGAAAACACAGCAGTCTTCCTCATCAGGAATGAATTCACACTGGAAACATTGCACCTGAAGGCAACTTCATCTGCCATAAAAACTACAGAGAGATCTGTGCAATTAAGCATGGACAGGGAACCTTATTGGACCTACAAGAGGAAAACCCACATCCAGCTGACATACATAATATCCATGTACATATGTACAAATATAACTATAATGTTCCATCCAGGAATGTGTAAGGACAGAAATTGCACCGTGCTCCGTTTTTGTGCATGAAATGAGCAGATGAGGAAGAGACTGGAGTACAACAGCACGCCCTGAACCTCAAGCCATCCTTAAACAAAACCTAAACACTTTGGGAAACAAGGAAACTTTTCTAACCCCACTTTCTAAACCTGCCCGTTGATGCTGCAGCAGTTAGCCTAGCAAAAAAGACGCTACAGTTAGCTTAGCAAAAAAGACGCTACACAGTTAGCCTAGCCGTGTAAAGACAAATGAACTGGCTCACAGCCCCGTCTGAGGCTCACTGATTATACATGGTAATTATTTCTCAACATCTAATTTATTTAAGGTTAAATTTTCCCATTTTTTAATTATTTTAGATACTTCCTGGAGTCTTTGCTCGTTTCCTAGCAACGACCCGGACTAAATAATCTGCCAACAGTATGGTGCCGGCACCAGCAAAAACGTCAATATAGATAGGTAAGTGATAATTTGTAACAATTTTAGGCTTTTTGTGTGTTTAGCCACTTGACAGTAAAAAAAATATTACAATCTTTTCCCAATTTCCCATCTAATCAAAGTAAGTTGTGGCCTTTCTTTTAGAGGCAAACAGGAGAATGGACAGAAACCGCAGTGAAAGTGGATTTAAAACCTTTAACTTAGTGTCTTCCACAAAGCTAATACTTCCCAAAAAATGCAAAATATTAGCTTTTTGTAGCACATTTGCTTTAAAGTGACCCTTATATCCAAATGTAAAGGCACATGAACCATCTGCCAAACACCTGATTAAGAATTTAACCATTTCTTTAAACCATTTCATTAAGAAGAAAAAACAGAAGAGCAAAGTTAACATGTCCCTTTGTGTCCTCTCTGCTTGGGGTTTGAAAGATTATACACACTCAGAGTCATCCAAGACCAAATGGTTAAAATCAAAGACAACAGCTCACTATATAAACTTTTATACTTTGGCTAAAATATTAGATCCTGTAAAGTGCAGTGTTTGTAAGTAAAACCTCCCTCCTACCCTTCTTCAATATATTACAAGTAACATTATAAATGGTATTGATGGCTTGGGTTAGGTCTGTGGCACATTTCCCTCCTCTCTCCATTTCTGTCTTCTCTGTCAGGTTTGTTAAAGGGAGCTGTTTTCAGAGGTATCCACCCAGGCACAGCAGCAGCAGGACGTGCACAGTGAGCAGATAGATGCTGAGCAGCAGAGGCGTGCGCTGACGGGAGCAGAAGGCCACTCGGAGCATCCGCATCAAACCTGGACCAGCTCTCCGAGTCTGTGAAAGTAGAAACACAAGGTTACAGGAAACATTCAGCTCATAAGTCTTTATTATTGCACTTATTAAGATGACAGATGAGGTGGCACCGAACATTAGCGGAGACTTACCCGAGTGACAGCTCCTTCCGACGGCTCGATAAAAACAGCAGTTTCTGAGTGGTCGTCTTCGTCCACAGAGTGCCATTTAGCCTGGCTGTGACTGATAATAATAATAAAAACAGATGGTAGCTGTCATATTATGTTGATTGACCCAGTGTATCACTGTAATAGGGGACTAGATGAATTATTCAGATGTGGAAACGCTTACAAATTTTGCAAGTTTGTCAAAACTTCATCTCAACACTGCACAATGTAAAACATATAATCAAGGCCACTTGAATGATCGGTGTTTATCTGCACTCTGTGACATGAACCACAGACCGTATGCAGAAATGGACGAAGCAAATGAGGCTCAAGATGAAGCGCAAAAAAAAAAGCGTAATACTAACAGCAGCCACTGGATGATGGCTCCAATTGACTACAATACAAAAATCATCATTTTCAAACATTAAATACTCAGTCAATTTTTCCCACAAGTCAATCTGATGTCAAGAGCTAAAGACAGCTCTTCTTATCAGTGATCTGGTCCATCTGAAAATCATTTCCTCATTAATTAGATATTAACCTTCAAAAAGAGGAATATTTAGGGCTGTGGTTAGTTTGACAGATCTGGTCTCCACTGATTTACAGGTGGTTTGGAGGCTCATTCACAAATTGATTTGAAACTCACGCTGCACAGCTTGTCTCTGGAAGCAACTGCTTTCACATGTACAATTGTAATTTAATTGTCAATTTCCCTGCATTGTATGATCTTACCGTTTGAGTCGATCTTCCGTGGCCATCAGCTGCTCCTCAACAGCCATCCTCTGCTGCATCTCTTCATCTAGTCTGATTCACAGAAGTTAACATTCACTTAGTGTCTGTCATCATGTCACTTTCAATATATCTGCTAAAGGTTTGATCCATACAGTACCTCCGCTGTAACTCTTTGACCTCAGCTATGTAGGCGTGGTTGTCCAGCGAGCTGCTTCTCTCCTGAGGGCCTCCGGGAGCGCTGTCCACTTCCTCTGTGCCCTGAGGGAAGAGAATCGTTCTCATTAAATTCAGTATTTATAACCATTGTGCTGCATGAGTGTACAACCTGGGGGTATCTGTGTCAGGGAGCTCAAGATTAAAAGTATAAGAAGGAAAGCAAAAATCAATTACATAAAAAATACCATACTTTTTTCCCCACAAATTGTTGATTTAAATCTGAAATATGAAGCATGTTTTCAGGTATTTTTAAACTCAACAATGTGAAACAAAGTCTTCTGTCCTTGAAGCATAGACTGTACTTAAAATGGATGAAGCCAGCGTGACGTACCTCGTTTGTTTGTGATTGTTTGAAGCCAGAAGTGACCCTATTTGGATATGAAGGGAGGAGTGAGGAGGTGGATCTAACCAGATCTGTCAGTCAAAATAACCACACCCCTAAATATTTCTCCTTTTGAGGCCAAATATCTACTTAATTTTTTTTTTTTTCAGATAGACCACCAGATCACTTAGCTAATAACATCAGATCAATTTGTGAAAAGTAGTTCATGATTGAAAATGATGATTTTTTAATTGAGCCAGAGTTTTGTGGAGCCCGCCTCTAGTGGCCGTGAGGAGTATTACACTTTTTTTTTTATCTCATTTTTGAGACCTGGTTGCTTCATCATTTCTCTACAGTCTTGTCTCAAACTGTTCTCAGTTAGATAACTCATGTCAGGGTGTCACAAATATGATGCCATAAAGTGTTATAACAACGCCACAGTCCACCAGATCTTATTTTCCTATGCAGACTGAAGCACATGTTTCACCCCCACCTCTCTCTGATAGTGTTCCTGCTGCAGTTTAGGTGTATGAGCCCGGGCTTCCTCCAGCATAGCAGTGAGCTGGCGCAGTTGTTGGTCTCTCTCTGACAGAGTGGTGAGAGTCTGCTGCTTCAGCTGCTCTGCTTGAGCCAGCCAGTCAATACGTTCCAGCCTGAGGAAAAACAACACATAAATAAATCGAAGAGGCTGCTTGTGCATTTTTTTCTTTTTTTTTGGCTTTGAAACCAACTACAATTAAGAAATGTTACTTCTACTTTGCAGTATTACCTGAGTGTCTCTATTTCCTCCTTGCCCATTTCCACCAAGTTCTCCAGCTGTGTTAGGACGCCCAGCATGTCTTCGTTCCTCTTCTTCTCCTCAAACAGCTCCTGGCTGACTTTAATCAGCTCTCCTGCTCCCAGTCGAGCCAACTCCGACTTCTGCTTCTGCAGCTCAGACGACTGTGTTTTAAGTTGCTCCAGCTGCACATAAAGAAAATCATGTCGATGTTTACAGCTGTCACCAGAGCAATAGTTACAGTCCAGTTCAACAGGTCACTCACCAGTCTCTCCCTGTCGTTCTGCAGGGCTTGTAGTGCGTTCTTCAGCCCCCACACTTCTCCAGTGGAGCCTCCAGAGTTGCTCTGTGCTGCTTGACCACCTGTCCTGCTCATCTCCTCCACTTTCAGACTCAGCTCCTGGGCCTTGTTAACTGCCTGGTCCCTGCTGTCCTGCAGGGAGGCCATGGCTTTAGCAAACGACTCGTTCTCTGCTCTGAGCTGCTCTGTCGCCTCCTTCTCCTCCAGCAGCCTCTGCTCCACAGCCAGCAGGTCTCGGGCCAGCTCCGCCACCCTCTCCTGAGCGCTCTCTGACTCTGTCCGCATCACACCTCCCTCCCATCGCAGCTCAGCCAGTTCTTTGCTCCTGCTCTCCTGCTCCTGCCTCTCCGTCTGCAATTTCTCCTCCAAAGCCTCCACTTGTGCTCTTGCTGCCTGTAGCTGCTCCCTCAGCTTCTCTACTTCTGCACCAGGAGCATCAATCACCTGTGACGCTGGTCGACTGTCAGCAGCCTGGCTCAGAGTCTCACTCTCCACTCTGTGCACCACAGCTTCCACCTCTGCCTCTCTGGCTTTGCTGAGGCTCGTTATCTGACCTTCCAGCTCCTCACGTTCCCTCTCTAAAGATGCAATGCGCTGTCTCTGGGCGGCCAGAAGCTGTTTGTGTTGGGACTCCTTCATGCTCAGGACCTGGTTGAGTTCTTCACGATAGTTATGAAGCTGAGAAGACAGCTTGGCCTTTTCAGCGTACAGGTCATCTCTCTGGACCAGCAGAGAGCGCAGCTCCTCTTTAAGGCTGTTATTCTCCCCGGCTGCCTCCTGGATCAAACCATCCTTCTCCATCATTACCTGGGACATAATACAGTTATTACAATGGGTGCTTAAACAAGACGTAGATATGTTAATACATTGTTTGTTAAATATTACCTGCAGGTGTTTCTCCTCCAGCTGCTTGTACATGCTGAGGACTCTGTCTCTGTCATCCTGCAAGGAACCCATGGCCTTCATAAAAGAGTCCAGTCGGGCTTTGCTGTTGTTGCTCTCTTCTTCTGCCTTTCGCAGCTTTTCTTCAAGGTCCCGCACCTCTCCTCTCCTCTGCTCCAGCTCCTCCTCGGCCTCTTGTGCTCTGCTGTCGGCCTCCTTTCTGGCCTCCTCTGCAGCCTGGAACATCAATGACACACGGGTGGTGAGACATTTGTTGAAAACAAGGCCAAAAGATTTCTCAGTAGATAAAAACATACGTATACCTGAGCAACGGCTTGCTCTTTCTCCCCCAGCATTTCCACTTCTTTCCTTTCCTTCTCATGTAACTCAGTCTGCAAGCTCTCTGTTAAGACCTTGGAGGATCGAAGGTCTGTCTCCAGCTGCTCCACATTCAGACACAGTCGTCTCTCCTCTGCTTCCCTCTCCCTAAGCTCAGTCCTGGCCTGATCGACTTCACCCTGCAGCCTCCCTACCGCCTCCTCCAGAGCCCGGGTTCTCTGTTGGAGAGACTCCACTTCGGTTTTCAAGTTGTGGGCTTCGATTTGCACCGACTGTAACTCAGCAGTGGTTTGCTGAAGCTTCATCTTCTCCTCCTCGAGGGCTGCTTGGATCTCCGTGACTTTCTTTACCTCTTCTTCCAATCTCAGCTGCCAGTTTTTGTCTGCTTTCTCTAATCTGAAAGAAAAGAGAAATATTTTGAGTTCCGGAACAATTTAGTGAAATTGTCAAATTCAGAGAGAAGAGGTTTACCTGTCAACCGAAAGCCGAAGTTCTTCTTTCAGTGCCGTTTCTTTCTGAAGCTGTTCTGCAAGTTCCCTGGCTCGAGTTTCAGCCTCCCTAATTTCAGCCTCCTTACTCTGCAGAGCGCCGTTAAAGCGAGTCTCCCACTGCCGGGCCTCGTCCAGAACTCGGTCCCGGTCATCTTGCAAGGAGGACATGCATCGTGAGAAGGCAGCTAATCGAGCCAGAGACTCATCCAGACGTGCTTGCGTCTCCTGGGCTCGTCTCTCAGCTCCTTCTGCGATCTCTCGGGCCTCCAGCGTGGCGTCTTCCTCCTTGTCTCTTTCTCTGTATGCCTCATCCAATCTCAGCTCCATCTCCTTCAGTTCAGCACCCAGCCTGAATCTCACAGAGTCCAGGGTTTGCTCTGCCTCAGCTTTCATCTTGTCCTCTTTCTGCTGGATGCTCTGTTCGATGGCCATTTTTGCAGCTAAGGCGTCGCTTGCCTGTTTCTGGGCGTCATCTAGTTGGGATTTACAACCAGCTAACTCTGCTTCAGTCCTTTTCAGGTCCTCCAAAGTTTTGGAAGCCTCCAGTTGGGACTGTTCTAGTTTGTTGTGGAGCTCGTCGTGTCCGAGCTGCAGAGCCTTGGCTTCTCTCCCCAGTTCACTGATCCTCTCCTGGTACTGGATGCAGTCCTTCTGCAGCTGACGGACTTCCAGCTGCTTCTCCCTCAGCAGCTCCTCCAGCTGACGCGCTCTGCTCTGGCTTCCTTCTTTGACCCTCTGAGCAGACTTCAGCTGTTGCTCCAGCTCCCTCTGCTTCCCAGACTCAGCTTCGGCTTCAGCTCTCTCTCTCTGGGCTTGCCTCATATCCTCCTCCAGCCTGGCAGCTCGGTCCCTCTCGCTCTGAGCTTCGGCTTCGAGTTCGGCCCGTTCCCTCTCCAACCTCTCCACCTCCCGCTGCAGCTCGGTGAGGTGCTCCCGGTTGTCCGCCGCCTCTTGCTGGTACCCGGCGATGCTCCCATTGAGCTGCGCCAACTGGTTCATCAGACGCTCTTCCAGGTTATCTTTTTCAGTTTCAAGGGTTTTGAAGAGTTCTTTGAACCGAGTTTCTCTCTTTGAAGCCTCTTCAATTAGGTTCTTTTCTCTGTCTTTGCTCTCTTGGAGGTACTTTTCTAAAGATGCTGTGAGACTCTCCTTCTCTTTGCTCTCCTCAAGAGCTCGATCACGAGAGGCCAGCTCGGCTTTGAGTTCAGCCTCCTGTTCCTGCCACAGTTCTCTCTCAGCATTAACAGCTGCCTCCATTTCCCTTATTTTATTCTCTAATAAAGTTTGAACACTTTCAGTCATTTCTGTTTTTTCTTTCTCTTCCATAGGTTGAAAATGTGTTTCTGGTGCAGACACTGCGACTATCTGCGCAACTTGAGTGTCTTGTGGGGTTAAGGGTTTTTCTTTGTCTTCATATTGACTCTCAACAGGCTCCGCTGTGACTGTGTCTGATTGCTGTGCAGTGACAACCTCTTCCACTACAGCTGAAGAGCCAAGTGGAGTAACTGAGATTTCACTACTTCTTTCTCCTATTTGGGCAAGTTGTTTCTTCAACTCTTCAATCTGCTGCTCGAAAGTGTCTCTTTCTGCCACTGAAGCCTCCAGCTCAGCTTTCAAAACTCCCACCTCCTCCTGAAGATGTGCCACTTCAGTTTTGAGAGCCCTGTCCTCTCGTTTTATTACAGGCTTCTCCTGCATCTCTCTGAGCCTCTCGTTCTCCTCCTCTAACTCCAATATTTTTTGCTGCTTTGTTTTGGCAAACTTTCTCATCTTGTCTTTCACTGAGTCCACCTCTTTCTGTGCTTCCTCTGCCTGCCTCTCAGCTTCTTGTCTCGCAGCCTCATGAGTCCTCACCTTGGCCGCCAGCTCCTGCCTCTCCTGCCGAGCAGCCTCCAGGACTCGTCTCACTCGCTCTGCCTCATCGCTCACGTTTTCATAAGACTTGAGCAGAGTCTCGTACTCATCCTTCATGCTTTGAATCTTTTCCTCCCATTCTCTGCAGGTTCTGGTAGCTTCCTCCTTTGCCAGCTCTGCTTCTCTCTTACAGGCGTCTTTCTCATTGAGAACACCTTCCATCACCAGCTTGAGGCTCTCGCATGACGATCCCAGACTTTGGTTCTCCAGTAACGTCCGGTCGACCTCATCAATCAGTCTGACTCTTTCTGCTCTCAGCTTCTCCAGCTCATCCTCTGCCGAGTCTATTTTCTGCTGCAGCTCGGCTATGATCTTCTCAGTTGAAGCTAGCTGCTCCTTCTGGGTTTTGTTTTCTTTGAGGGCCTCTTTACGAGAAATCAGAGCAGCTTGAAGCTTTCGCTGAAGCTGCTGGATCTTCGCCTCACCGTCTTCCTCTTGCTTCTGTGGCACCTCGACCTCTAACCTCTGTGTTTTTTCTTGCTCGGCTTTCAGTTCTGCCTGTATAGAAGCTATCAGCTCATCCTTCTGAGACACCGTGTCTTGCATCGAGTGTATGAGTGACTTCTGCTCACTGAGCTGCTGACTGAGCTCCACTATCTCCTGATTCTTGCTGTCGAGGAACTGCTTGAAGCTGTCCACTTCAGCCTGAAGACTCTCGATGGAAGATGCAGAATCCACAGATGCTGCTTTGGCTGCAGCCTCCATCTCTGCCTTTAAGGTTTCAGCGTAAGACTCGGCTTGGTGATACTTTTCTCTGAGATTGTTAATTTCCTCAGAGAGTGCATCAATCTGCCTTTCTTTTTCTCTCAGTGCTTGTAGCTCTTTGCCCAGTTCCAATACATCAGCCTCTTTCTGCAACAGACTGGTTTCAGTTTCATGCAGCTTCTTCTCAAGCTCTGCGTTTGCCATCCGGACGGTCTGAATCTCCTCCCTGAGACTTTGCAGAGACTCCTCAGCTTGTGCCGACAGGACGTCGGACACCTCTGCAGGAGGTCGACTCAGATCGCTGGACTGCGGCTGTGATGACTCAGTTTCAGATGAAGCAAAATCCACCCAGTCCTCCTGAACCCAGTCATTTGCTGCAGGCTTCTCCAGATTATCATCCCTCTGCTTGGGCTCTTGATGAGACAGATCTTCTCTTTCAGCTCTCACTTTTTCTTCCAGTTCTCTCAGTTTACTGAGGAGAACTTCTCGTTCGCCGCTCTGCATCTCAAAACGCTCCATCAGCTCGCTGAACTCTTCCTTCTGCTGCTTCAGCTGTTCACGATGATGTCTATCTTTTTCTTTTGCTTTGCGGATTGTTTCCTTGCGAGACTCTTGGGCCTCGTGAACCTTCCCCCGAAGCGTTTCACACTCGGCTTCCAGAGAGGACACTTGAGATTGTAACACAGTTGTTTCAGAAGAAATGCTTGCCTGCTGAGAGTTTTCCACTTCTTCACTTAGCTTTCTATTCAGAGCCAGCGTGTCAGTAAGAACTTGATCCTGTTTGCTAATTTTCTGCTCAAGAGTCTCCACTGCCTCTTCTTTTGATCTTAATGCTTGCTCCAGCTCCATCAGTTTAGCTTCCATTTCCTGCATCTCGTGTGTCTTTGATGTTTCCGCCTGTGGGATATTTTCAGGAATTTCTCCCTTTGCTGTTTCATCTCTCTCTTTCCATTTCTTTGCTTCTGTTTCAAAATCCGCAACCTTCTTCATGAGCTCTTTACGCTGCACAAGTGCCACCTGTAGCTTCTTCTTTGCGTTTGTCAGCTGGGTTTCCAACACTTCTTTCTCTTTTCGTAAGCTCGCAAGTTCATCGTCTGCATGAGCGGCTGTGTCGTCACAAGGCGCCTGCTGCTTCTCATCTCTGACCTTCTCAAGTTCGACTATCTGTTCCTTCAGTTTACCGAATTCACTGTCGATCTGGAACTTCTCTTCTTCTGCTCGGAGGAGTTTAGCAGACATACTGTCATTGAGCTCCATCATCTCCTGCTCTTTCTGGCTGAGACGAAGCTGTAACTCACTGATCTCTGAGTCCTTCTTTGATAGAGACTCATTGTTGAAATCTGATGTCTGGGAGTATTCCAACATGCTGTTCTCCATATCTTGAAGCCTCCTTTCCAGCTCAGAGGAGAGGAGCTCTCTGTCCTCCAGCTGAGCGCTCAGCATCCTGGCCTGACCCTCCTGTTCAGAGAGAGCTCGGTGGGCTGCTTCCAGATCTATCTGCAAAGCTTCAATCTTCTGTTCCTTGGTTCTGTTCTGACTGTTTAAAATGTCTACCTGTTCTTCTAGAAGCTGCATTTCCACACCCTGCTTCTCCACCACAGAGATGTTTTGCTGGGAATGATTATCCAGCTCCTCTCTGGCCAATTTGAGCTCCTCTGCAAAAGAACTGGCCTGAGCCTCAGCCTCTCCCTTAGCAGCACTGAGGGACTCGGTTTCCTCCTCCAGACTGTTTATTCTCTCCTGTGACTCTGCAGCTGCCTCTTTGAGTCTCTGCAGCTCAGCCAGAAGTTCACTGTACCTCTTCTGGAGTTCCTCAGCTAAGGCCTGAGCAAAGAGCTGACCCGAGGGCACTATAGCTTCTGTGGAGGAAGAACTCTGCTGAGTTACGTGAACTTGAACGGTCTCTCTGATGATGACTGAGGAGGACTCGACTTGGACCGTGGAGGTTTCCTGCTCCATGCCAGTCGCCACCCACGACTGGTTAACGTCCTGCAGGATGGACGGCCACTCCTGACCTCCATCTTGGTTCACAGCTTCCAGGAGGGTCCAGCTGCTGTGAGCCACCTCTGAATCACTACTGGCGACCATCTCATCGGAGGAGGTCCCTTTGGACTCTTCTGGGGACTCAGACTGGTGTCCGATTAGCTCTGGGCTGCTCTCATTGCCAGCAGACATGGAGAGCACAGAGGTGTCTTCAGCTACTAAGGTGGTCTCTTCCTCTTGGGCATCGTCCATGAAGTCAGGGAGAGCTGCAGAACTATCGAGTGGAGCTGTGCTGGTATCTGGATCTGGGGTCTGATCCTCATTTTCACCTGACGTAACATCACTGGAGCTGTGCTTTGCAGACAGATGGAGGGATTCTCGCAAGGCGGCCAGCTCTTTGTCTTTTTCTAACAGCTGCTGCTCCAGTGCCAGCATGTGCGCTGTGAAAGTCAGCAAACACAAAAACAGATCAATACAAACAGAGAAATGTGTTGAACAAATTTTGCTTCAAAAACACAAGCAGCAACAGTTCAGGGTCAAGTACAAGTATCAGGTCTAAAAACAAGGACAACAACACAGGGTGTGTGCTGCAACAATACAATACTGTACAAAGTCCATTTGGTTAGTTTGTCATTCAGAAAATTAATACTTAACCAATAAACTTTTACACTAACACACATTCATCGGCCAAAAACCTGGGATATCCTTTCAGAACCCAGGGTGATTATTTAGGAGATTTAGGTAAATTCTTGCAAATGTATTACAGTTAAAAATCAAAGATGAATTCTCAATTAACTTTCCTTACATTGTTACATTTTTCTTAAAATGAAATAAGAGCAATACATTTGTTGTGTAAAATACGGCATCAATTTTGTCCTGATTCCCAAACAAATTAACCTTGAAACACAAACAAATACAGAGCTACTATGTGCACTTGTTTTGATAAACAGATAAAAAGAGTTTTACTGCATGTGCTCATACTAGTTTCAGCATTATTTGATTCAGTCTCCAAGGAGGGAATTTATTTTAGGAGTCTAATCTCTGTACCTGTTTCAGCTTCAGATGCATCTTGTGACGGCTCAGCCACACCAGACATCTGAAAGAAAAAATAAACAGGAACAAAAAATGAGACTACAGGCAGGATGGAGACTTAATAACCCCGATAATTCACTTATAACACAGGACGGTTCCTGTGTAAGAATAAAATCTTTATGGAGTTAAACTTATAAATGTGTATAAGTTGCAAAGTAAACAAAAAAATCGAAATAATTAATTGGAAAAGTTCAGTCCCCAACAATTAACAAACAGAACAGAAAATGATATAAAAGTGAAACGGATGAATCCAATCTTCAAAATAATATTTCTAAAGCCTCTGTGTCTGTTCTTGAAAGTTAAATCTCTGTCTGTATGTGGCTGCAGAACGAAGTGAAGGTCAAGTTTCAGAAGTGGGTCAGTGCAGAAGGGATTAAAGGACTTTCCTGACACTGAAGTAAAGCGGCCTGTCTGCTACCTGACCCTGTTTCAATCCTGTCTGACACAGATCACCTGTCCAGACTGAGGCCGTGACCAGGGGCCAGGTCTACAAGGAAAGACCAGTCGGACTGTGCTGCTCTCAAAATGAAAGACACTTTGCAAACTGTGTTTTTAAATAGATGAGAACAAGTTCAAAATGACACTGTTGTCCAACTTTGTAACGACTAAGAAGCACTTTACCTTCTTACACCTCAGCTTATACTCAGCTCCCAGTTTCACTTTTCACTTCAACACCTTTTTTTTTTTTTAAATCAAGCACAACAGAAACTCAGCACAAAGGCTCAGAGAAACTTTGAAGTTTAAGCTTTGCAGACTCGATAAAGCTCGCAGGTTATCACAGAGCTTATTCAGGACGGCCTTTTGAAGTTTATATCTCGAGTCAAAAACACTTCTTACACCTTTGCATAAAGCAGGAAATAATTTCCAAAATGTATTCTGTGTGTTTAAGACGCTCTATTTTAGGACAACAGTTACAACATGAAGTGCAAATCATACATCGCCAGGAATAAATAAAAAAAGAATATGATTGTACTGGATACAGATTGTCTCCTGATAGATTTTCAGTGCAAAAGTGAAAGACACCAGCTTCCATAAATGAATTTGCATAGTGAGATCTGATGCATAATGAAGATGAAGTGAATGCTTTGTGGTACCAGGTAGAGATGCACAAGGCCCATAATTAGGATGTCACTCTGTTCTATTTTTATTTGTCAGCACAGCAATAAAAAACACAAGCAGCCTGAAACTATTCTCAAGCAGATTCCCTGCTGGTCCACATCGTGAGGACAAAGAGCTTTAACAAGAGCATAAAGGAAACACAAATGATAATGTATGCAGCGACAGATTACAGTTTACTGACCGTGATGATCTGGTTCTCCAGCTGCTGGATCTTGGTAGTGGCCTCCTCCTGTTCTGTAGTTTTTCTCTCTAGTTGTTCTGAGAATCACAGATTAAAATGTTAGCATCTTAATAAAAAGTTCCACATCAACACACTGACTCCCAGATGAAAGCTCCTACCCTGAAGGGTCTCCATGCTGTGGGTGAGCAGAGAACAGCGATCCTCACTCTCACTGCACTCGTCTTTCAGCCTCGTCAGTTGTGCCTCGATGGACCGCACCGTGTCCAGGAGCAGCGACGGGTCAGCAGGGGCCGAGCTTTCTTGTGGCGCTGGCATGTTTTCTGGAGCCAGAAAGCGTAGACGACTCCAAAATTCAGCCAAGATCTCGCCCTTCTTCTGCATCTCCTCCTGCTCCTCCCTGAGGGTTGCCAGCTCCTTCTCTAATTTATCCACTTCTGACTCCTCTCTCTCTGAAGCGTCCTGCCTGGCGTGGACAGCTGCAGACTCTGCCTCTCTCATTGATGCAAGTTCACTTTCAAGCCGAGCAATTTCCGCCCTGTCTCTTTCCGAAGCCTCTCCGCTTGCGAGCTCAGCCTCTTTCATCAGAGTCAGTTCCGCCTCCAATCTGGCAACTTCCATCTTCTCCTTCTCCAGAGCCTCCTGAACAACACGCTCTGCCTCTCTCAGGGAGGCCTGCTCGCTCTCCTGCCTCGCCACCTCCATTCTCGTCATTTCCAGGGCCTCCATGTTGGCTCGGAGGGCTGCGAGTTCTGCATCGGCCCTGCTGGCCTGCTCG
>OOFC01013989.1:0-15242 GCA_900323345.1 Pseudochromis fuscus
TGAGGGAGATGCCGGAGCTGATCCTCGCCGTCGTCGACCTCTGCTTCACCCCGAAGCGAGACTTGGGGCTCGGGCTGGGCTGTGGCGTCCGAAGTTTTTTCAGCTGCGGGGAGAAGTCCTGCAGGTCGGGCGTGGTGGGAGTAAGCGAGCAGGACTTCTCTCTCCCCTCCTCGCTGCTTTCAGCTCGGCTGCCAGCTGGTGTGTCGGCCGTCCCCAAGGAGATGGAGGGAGATGTTTCTTCATCTTTTGATCTCTTCCTCTTCTTCTCCTTACCGGTGCCCGGGGAGAAGAAGGAACGAATGTCGTGCTGCTTGTCTTTCTCAAACTAAGAAGCGAAAAAGATGCAAGTTAGTTTGTTGTCTCCACAGCACAGTTTTCAAATCCACCTCAGCATCCGATGGCACAGATCTTCCCTCTGTCGTTTCACCCTTTCAAAGTACACGAAGCAACATTTCCTGATGAATGCAACTTTCCTGACGAGTTTAGATGGTTTCTTTGCATCCACTACTCTGTCAGATTTACAGTTTTAGCTGTCCACAAGTGTCCTTCGGCATAACACTGAACCTGAAGGTGCCTGATGATGCTGTACAATGGCTGCCTCATTACATAGCCGCATTACAATTTCACTGCATGTTGTACTGTGACAAAAAAAATAGATTTAGATTTTTAGATCGCAGTTTGTTGCATGTTAGGGACCAGTCAGGGTGTCTCCTGTCTACCACCGATGGACATGTGAGCATCAGAACTGGAACACCAGGGAGGCCTGATCTGATGAGTCATGTTTTCTTGCACGATGAGGAGAAGGCGAGTCCACAGAGGCAGTGTGATGATTGGGACACACCTTAAAACCTTCTTAAATATTGTGGCAGACCAGGTACACCCTGCTGTCATTGTCCTCTTTCAGTAGGATGATGCTCCTACACTGCAACTGCACCGTTTGACGAACACAAGTTTGTTCGCTCAGCCTCCAAATTTCCAGATCTCAATCTAATCCAGCATCTGTGGGATGTGCTGGACAAACAAGTCCGATCCATGGAGGCCCCACCTCACAACTTCCAGGATTTAAAGGATCTGCTGCAAAGATCTTGGAGCCAGACACCGCAGCACATCTTCAGAGGCCTGTGGAGTCCAGGCCTCGACGGGTGAGGAGGACTTACACAACATCAGGCAGGTTGTATTGTTACGGCTGATGAGGGCTGGAGTGAAAAGTTTATATTCAAGCTATAATGACCTGCACAATGTACATCTTGCATGTTGCATCATCATATAACCTCTCTCCTCCTGCCATCATTAAATCATGATCCTAATGCACCATGTGTTCATCAGATCTAACAAACCCTTACCTGCTACTGGATCTGAACACATACTAATACAACATATCAGTTTGCTCTGGTACAGTCATCTGTTAAAAATAAACATTTACAGTTTCTCTCGTTTCTTCCACACGTTCATTAATCGCCGGAAACTTGCAAATCTGAACACACATCTGCATATTCCTGTAAAGCTTCACAGATCCCACTCCCACCGACGGTTTCAAGACTCTCTGCACACAATTGCATATCTTATTGCCACAATAATACCCCCATATGAAGGACTTTATTAACCTCCGCTCAGACAACAGCACTGGAGCGATGAGATCCCACTGTTATGAGTGGCACAGTTCTTCTCCCTCGGTGCTGATATGCAGCTTTCTTTATAACGGCAACTGGAACATTTCCTCCTTTATATATAAAAACTCAGATATTGAACATATTTAAAACAATCAGTGCAAGGACTTTATTACCTCTGCCATGGAGGATATGTTTGCACCTGTGTTGGTTTAATTGTGTGACTGAAACACTGCTCAAGACGTAGAAGATGAGGAGATGGGGGACAACAATCCCAGGATATCCCCATCTCTTATAATCGGTGGATGTTTTTCACCACCAGAGGGCAACAGCACTCCTTGCATTGACTGTTTATAGAAATATATAAACAATAATAATATAGAAAGAGAAGCAACTCGGGTTCAAAAATGAGGCCAATGCAAAAAAGTGCAATATTCCCGACGGCCACTAGATGCTGCCTCCAAAAAACTCTGGCACAGCTGGATTATGCATGAGCAGAGAATGAGACTCTTATTTTGAAAAGCTTCCTGGTTTTATTTCCACTACTACAACCACTTGTAACTTTGTACACATCAATTAGTACATGTAATTAAACCGGTGAACTCTCAGTCGACTCACATGAGTGAAGAAGACGTCATCGTTTCCCGTGTTTCCCTCCAGCGGCAGCGTCGTCTCGCTCGGCACCCACGCTTCAGCAAAGTTAAGAAACTCCCACTTGTCCATGTCGCCCACGTTGGCCTTCAGGTACGACCTCCTGCCGTTCAGGGTGCTGCCAGTCACAGTTTCCTGAAGGACACGGGTTGGATGTTCACTTTTCTTTCTTTTTTCATGTTTGTGTTTTATCAACAAACTCTGTGATGATGTACCACGGACAGAGGAAAAAAAAAGTTGTAGCGGAATCGTTTTAATTACCAATCTTGACAGATGGGATTATTAATGTAAATCCCCAAAGTCTGCTCTCACATGCAAATCAGCTCCACTGACAGACAGTATGCTGGATAATTAAATATTTTTCAGAGTAGATGGTGGTATTTAAAGTACTCCAAAATGTTTTGATACTTGGAAGCTGTTGTCAAATGTGTGCTGAAGGGGAAGTCAGTCTCTCTGCTCATCTTCAGTTTAACAAGTGTGAGGATGCTTTTGTTAGTTTGGAAGGAAATCACAGTCCAGCTGACCCTTTGGTAAGCCCCTCCCCTAGAGTATGCACTGTCCAATCAGATGTCACCTCCATTTCCCTTTAAATGTTTAGTTTACCTGCACCCTGAGTCATGAGAACCTGCTGCTTTCCACTTTGTCTGGTCTTCAAGATCCACCTCAACTTCTCTTCTTTTATTTACCAACTGTACATAACTCCTCTGTTGTGTATTTCTCTTTGTGGATCAGTGCAATAAAGAAGAGATTACATATCGACACACCATGTCTCATTAGGTATGTAAGCCTTAGTGAGATCTCTCCGTGATTTACCATTCAAATTAAATATAACATCAATGAACGCTTAAGCAGCTTTGCATAAATTTCCCCCCAGTTTACAGCCATGACATCACCCACAGTACCTTCCTGTTGAGGATGGACCACATGACGGTGTCAAAGGTGCCCTTGGCGATGAGGTAGTGCACGTTGACGGATGAGGCCTGCCCGATGCGGTGGGCACGATCCTCAGCCTGCTTCATGTGGCCCGGGTTCCAGTAGAGCTCGGCAAACACGACGTGGCTGGCAGCGGTGAAGGTCAAACCCTGGAGAGGACACACAAATATTAATAACAAATCAAAGCTGATACACCTAATTCAGCTCCCTCGGATGGAACACTTCAGCCCACAATCGGGGAAATTTAATTTGCTAAAATCCTTTTTTAATAACACAATATTATCAGCTAATTGCTATTTAGGTGTTTCAAGTGCCCACTTCTTTTGATTGGAATGCAACATTTCTGCACATGTTTGGTCACTTTGAATAATTAATGTCAATTGGTTTATTATATTAAGAGAATAACACATTCTCTACATGTATTTTCACTTGCTACCACCTTGATTATGATTCACAGCAACCAGCAACAGTCATCATTATTCCTAATAGGCACCAAATGACTCTATTTAGTATATTCATTGCTGCATTACAACGGTCCAGCACTTTTTATTTCCCTTATTATGAGCAGGCAGTCCTAGCAGGGGCTATAGGAGCAGTGCAAGACACAATGTTTAGTTTCCATTTGTCACAGCAAGAAAAATGGATATGTTTGTTTTTCAGAGCTCACTCCCCCACTCAGCTAAAATAAAGTGTGTGTCAGTACCTGACCAGCTGCCTGGATGCTGAGGATGGCCACACGGGTTTCAGGGTCACTCTGGAACTTGTGGACCAACTGGATTCTTTGTGATGATGGCACGCTGCCGTCAATTCGGATGTAACCGGCCTGTCAGAGCAGAGGCGAGGTGAAGTCAGCTCATAGGCATTATAAAGCTGCAATGATCAATTTGTTTATATGAACAATTACCTTATATTCCGGACTATTGAGCACACCTGTCTATAAGCCATTATTGAATTTATTCGAACAGTTTCATGTGGTCCACTCTGACCGGGTCTGATGTGACGAGGCTAAATGCATCGGCGGCACAGAGCTTGCTAGCTTGTAAAAAGCCAACGAGCTTCGTGCCGCCGATACATGAGAAACACCGGTGTTTAAGCCACAGGGTTCAAAGCGTCAGAAAAAAGTAGCGGCTTATAGTCTGGAAAATACGGTAATCAAATTAAGATGGACTATGTGTAAGATATTACAAATAACGACAAACCTTCTGGGAATTTTCACTTTTTTCTGCAGTCCACCTCAGTTGTATTGAGCTTTTTTAGCTCTCTTTTGGCTAGCACATTGTGACTCTTTTCTTTCCAGCTGAAGCAGCAGCTATTTTTATCCAAAAATATCTTTAATAAACATATTATGTGTTTTCTGACTAGTACTAAATGCCACAAAAGGTTAGCAGCTAGCTAGTGTACATAGTGGAGCATTTAGCAGCTAGCCGGTTGAGACCAAAACAGAGTTAAAAGTAATAGAGTAATTTTCAGACATGTTCATGAAGTGGACACATCATATCAGCTTCAACAGCGTGCTCCAACTGAAGTGTTTCACATGCTGAAATGTTCTGTAACATCAGATCGTTAGATAAAAGCAGCGTCCAGAGAACGTGAACATTAGCTAAGTGCGGGTGTTTGGTTATGAATGAAAGTTTTCATGCGTAAGAGGACAAATGTGTTATTATCTAACAGTAGCACCATTCTCCTTTATGTTTACAGGTGAATAAGTGGATGAATGGAACGAACAGTATTGTCTGCTGCTAAAAAGCTGGGACACAGAAGGAGCAGAACATTTCATTAACCTGTATTCTTTACCGTGAATGAACGCACCATTGAAAACCTGAGCTGGGGAGCTGCGATGAATTGATTATTGTCAGTAAAGTGCTACTAATAACACAGTATTTTTGAGCATTAAAAACCACCAGACAAAAAGAGCAGCGGCTGCATGTTTCATTACACCTGAACTTGAACTTGACATTCACTGAGGTGCTAATGCGCTGCGGCGACAGCTCTCTTTTGATTCGGGTCCACCGGTCCTGCAGAGCTGCACAGTGGCCGACAGTGGGTGTTCATACTGTGCCGCTCCCACATGTGAATGTGACTGTAACTGCATGAATATGAAGGAGAACCTCGCTGAGAGGCAACACAGAGGTCTGTGTGACTTCCTGTAAAAATAAAGGTCAAACAAATGGAGAAGTGGGCGGGTTAGAGGACATCTCAAGGCTGGAAAACATCCACAAATCAAGCTGCTGAGTTGTTTATCTCCCGAGTTAGAGCACTACATTAATTAGTTACTATTTTATTAAAACAAACCCTCCAACCAGTTCGACACCAGGTGAAGAATGGGAACGTGTGGAGCATAAAAACAGTGATAACGCTGTAATTGGAGCACGGTCGCTCGTCTCTGCCAGGCTTCTCATCACAGCGCGTTGCCTGTCGTTCCTTTTTTAGCTCATCTCCGTTAATTGGTGAGTGCGAATGCACCAGAGAGTGAGCGTCTCAAGGAGGGATGTGTTATCACACGTCGTACCGCTACATTACATTCAGCTGACACCTCCTCGACCCCTGCGACACGCACAAATGCACACACACACATATGCAAAGCGCACACTCGGAGTCTTTCACAGGTTGCCGGCGTCGAGCAAAGAGACGTCGTTTGCTTGTGATAACTTGAGAAAAACTTGGAGACTAATTGTGGAAGAGAAGTTTACTTTCTGAGAGAGAAAGAAGAGTTTTCTTCAAGGGTTGGGTAATCACTGCTCAACATCTCCAGCTCTGTTTTACTGTGTTTCAACATATTATTTGTTAATTATGTGAATATTGCACCTGTATCAAACTGTACACCTGAAGATGTAAATAATTCATGACTCCTAACATCTGCTGCGGTACAACCTGTGAGCACAGAGCTCAGTGCTCTGTCGAAGTTAATCACAGCTATGACGGGGATTTGACTTATAAACACAGCGGGACTATGGATGAAGGAATAAAACTTAAGCGAGGGGCCAATTACCTCTGGTGAGCCAGGAAGGACGAGTGAAATATAAATACTCTCCGCACATTTAGTACTTCCACGTTACCGTTAATGGGCAATCGGGGTCTCTGCAGTGGGGGAAAAACTTTAAAATCTTAACTGAAAAAGACAGAAATGAACATTTGTGGCATTATGAAATATCAATAAGCTAAAAACAGGGCTCTCTGGTGATGGATAGTGAAAGAAAAACAAATTCATTTCAAGCCAAGAAACCACATTAAAGCTTTTTAGGAGGGTTGTGTAAAAAGGCTGAGAGCACAGGAACCTGGTTTTCTGACTGATATTAGCTGAATAAAGCTGTGAAATTATGAGCAGAGACAGAAAGAAAATGAAAGCCTACAGTAAGTGTCATAATGGTAAAGTGACAGCTGTATTTTCTAATTTATTCCTGGTTTAAATCCGACAAAGCACCGAGAGTTAAAGTCACAGAACCCGGTTAGTAAATGAAATACCTCGACTGTACTGAAAACTTAAAGCACAGACCATTGCTTTTCAATCAGCAGCTGTAATAACAACTGGAGAGGTCAACATTTGATTTTTGATGAGTTCAAATTCCAAGCATACAACATCCAAACAGTTATTTTGACTATTATCATAGAAATGATAGAAATAACTACTACAGCTTTAATGGATTTCTATTCAAATATATTTTTTAGATTGTGGTTTTTTTTTTTTTTAGTGACAGCCTTGAACACATTAAACAACAAAAACCCACTAGTGTAATACACCAACTGTACTGTAACTACAGAGATTTATATTTATTTCTACACTACGGTTATGTGTTGAATCTTGAATCTAGAATTCAGTCTGACATGTTATAATTTCTCATTTTGACGAGGTGCAGTTGTAATTACCAACATCCATAATTCAATTCTTGCTGCTGGAGCTGTAAACACCTAGGATTGTTGTGAGATTACAGATATCAAACAAAGAAGTTCAGATATCTATAATTCAATTCTGACTGGTCAAAATCACCGATATGTAACTGCAAATCAACTTGAGAGCGATCGACCGATGTAGCATCGAAGGTTTCATGACCTCACTGATACCAACAAAAACACAAAACAATAACCTAGTGGAGAGAGGATAAGTAGGTCCTCTGAGAGTCCAGGTCAACGACGACCATTTGTTTTTAATGTAACGTACATGTGGACGAGACACAGACGAGCTTCACCTTCTCTGCTGAAAATCAAACTGTATTTTAATTCTGTTTTATTCGATGTATTTCACTTCATTTATTTCCTATTTTATGTATACTACTTCTGAATTGTGTTTTATTCAATCAGTGTATTTTACTTACATTTAATTTTTTTAATTGTATCATTGTAAACAACGTGCTACACTTCCTGTGTGAAAGCTTATTGTTATAATTACTACTAAAAACTCCAGCATCAATTATATAGATAAGATATTGTATTTCCACAGGTCAAAATGTCATTATAGATATGAACCCAAAATTAATAAGCTAGTTGTGGCTTATTGATATGTCAGAAATATCAGCGTAGATATCTACAGTGATGTTCATATCTGAAATAATTATTGCTATTTAGGGGCGGGACATCAGATATGATTTGTTGATATGTTGAGTGTTAAATCTGATCACACTCCTTTGTCAACATGAGGAAAACGAGGATTACAGATATCTACAGTTAAATTAAAGGTAACTGTAAATGAGATCAGAGCAGCTGAAATATAAAGTAATAATGTCAGGATTGTTTTACAGATATCTTGAGTTAGTATGATTTCCATATTACTCTATGCAGGATTACAGTGATGGATTTACTGCTACAGCTCCACCTCAGGATCCATAAAGTATAGTAAAGTACTTCATAAATAGACTGATGTGTCCCTGTAATCAGGTGTAATTGTGCTCGCAGCAGATATGACAGAAGGGGCGGGGCTTAAAGATGTGTCTCCTGTGTGTGGATTAAAGAAGTGTGAATAATTGTGTGACTGCTTCACAGGGTTGTGGGGTGAGGAGGTGTGTGTTTGATATGTCAGAATCCAATCCCTCAGTAAAAAGAAAAAACACACAGCAGGCGCAGCAGTGCAAGATTGAATTTTGAGAATTTTTCTCTGCTGAACTTTCAAAACTTTGATTTAATTCTGTTTGCAATTTTAACTCATTCCCAGATTCTCCATGCAGCTGCATTTCCTACAGGCGCTGCCACGGCCGGCGCTTACTACCATTTTAACCGGTTTCAGAAGATCCGGTTGCCTGCGGAGCGCCTGAGATTACCTTGGCCTCGATGGCGGCCTCGGTGCAGGCCTGCAGCATGGTGAGGTGGTGGGCGAACACCAGGAACTTCAGCTGCTCTGCCTCCAGCATCATCTTAATGTAGTCCTTCACAGCTCCCGCCTGGCCACACACACACACACAAAAATAGACACAGATGAAAGAGAGCTACTGAATCCATCACTTCACTAGTCGACCACACACAGAGGAACCGGCTAGATCAGTGAAGAAGTCAATTAATCACCGCGGCATCCTTTCTGTGTGATCGATTCTCTATTGAATGCCAGGGATCCAGACTTTAAAAGGAGAGAGCACACAGAGCGGCTGGGGCGCATTTGTCAGCGCACAGATAGTGAGAGCAAATCAATAACTCACAACTTGGCCATATGATTGGTGTGTGCGCTCTTTCTTTGGTGACACCAGATACAAGAAAATTTACTTTCCGACCCCAAAATTTAACTGAATGGAGACTTTTACATTAATAATATATATATATATATAATGCAGCCATCAGAATCTATTTTACTGGCCTGACATTTTAGGAGACTATATGTGACATTTGCAGATTTTTCTGGATTCCTAAATAAAATGATTACCTGTCAAAGTGAAGCCTACAGTCCAATATTAATGCAAAAGTTTCTCAACTGTTTCAATCTCCAGTTATTTGCTTTTTTCTTACATAACTGGGCTTTTTTTAAGCGTTAATCTTGTGCTATTCATGAAGTCAAACAATGCCTTAAAAACATCAGAGTCCAAATTGAACAGACTTCTGCTTGCTGTTTTTTTTTCAGCCAGAGCCTCTGACCTTGATTGACAGTGTGAGGCTAACAATCTAAAAAAGAAGCAGCAGCAGCAGAGGAGCGAGCGAGTTAACTGTACCCCGCAGGTATCCGTATCTATCATTTCACCGTGCGCTGCTGCCCAGCGATCACACTGTGATGGGCTGTGGCTGTTACCCCCGCTACTTTGCTGCTAAGCTGGAGTGGATGTGCTGTATGAGCGTGTCATTGAGCATCCGGACTCGGCTCATTTCAGAGCCCCGGGCCAAAAAAGCTGCCGAGAATAGCACCAACTAGCGAGAAATACTGAGGTCTGATTTGAGTCAAACAGAGCCCTTACTAGACGGTTTTGGAGACAGGCCTTCCTCGGTGGTGTGAATCCCACCCTGATAATCTCCACACCTCCCGCAACCTGACAACCTCTGCAACCATCACACCTGCTCTGGTGGGAGAACCTCTGCTTTGCCTTGCTGATAATTAGCCGATGCGCCTGATAATGAATCTCTCCACCAGGCCTGCCGACCCTGTTCTGATCTGGGGGGTCCTCATTACTGACGGCTTGGCTTCGCCGGCTCGCTTCCGCTGAGTTTAATTAGTGCACAAACTTCTCGGCTGTCTGAAGCGGCGTTAGCTTGCTTTAAAGTCCAGCATCAGAGCTGTCCTCTGTGGGTAATTGGGAGCAGATGCTTGGCGGGTAAAGCAACAAAAATACCCCAAAGGCGTTTGGCAGCTCCGTCGCCAGGCGGACTGGCAGGCAGGCAGGGGCCACGATGCTCGTCAGAGTGACATAAATGTGTGAATCTATCACACCATGCTGCCCCTCCCGATGATCCAAAAAAAGAAGAAAGAAAGACCGGGTAGTTTTTTTCTGAAGTAGAGAAAGTGTGTCTGACTCTAAGAACCAAAAGGAGCGGAAATGAGACCGGGCCGGCAGTATCGGCTTTGAGGTGGGCGAGTGGGCGGGGGGCTTTGTAATGAAAGGAGGTCCAGTGTTAGGCTAAACTGAGCAGAAATCCAATCAGCAAACAATACCGAGCGCAACATAAAAAAAACACACACACACACAAAAAAAAACCCAGATCCAAGCTCAGAGGCAGGCTGAGCGAGTAGCGTGTCGGTGATTGCATTTGGTGGTTATCTCCGGTCTTCGTTAACCTCGGAGCCGCGCTCCTCATGGCTGAGGGCGTCGGGCTAATTGAGAGGAATGCTGGGCCCTCGAACGTGGCAGATGATTGCAGAGGGATACTATATCAGGAGGAACTGTTTACTTAACTACACATATAAGAGACTTGTCTTAGCATGAGGATCCGTGAGGCTGGGAGCGGATCAGGGGTCGAACGCTGTATTAGTGTAAAAATGTTTCCACTGAGGACTGGAAAATGTAAATGTGTGTTGGACTGTCGACACTCGCTGTTCTGACCCCGGGCTTCCTCATGCTGTATGCATCCAGCCACCTTCTCACACTGCTTATTTCTCTCTCATTAAAAAAAAAAAAGTCACTTCAAACTGAGAGCTGAGCGAGTTTCTATAGCAACAACATCACAGAGATGCTATTTTAGTGCGGTGTGTAACTTTGATATAAGGTGTAATCATGCCAGGCTGGACACAACTAAATAATACCTCAGATATAACTCCCTACTTTGTCTAAGTGCTTTCACCGGCGACCATTAGGCTCTGTTACCATGGCGATGCTTTCCCATGAGATCTCACTGAGTGGTCGGCCAAGCGCTGTGAGAATGATGCTGTACCGTCAATTCAACATTTCCTGTAAAATGAAAATGAATAAAAGTGACATCATTTGGCCAATTTTCTACCGATTTAAACTCGTATGGGGAATGTATGGAATTAGTTTTTTATTTTTAACTGTCGAGACTTTGAGACACTTCCTTTACACGTGCAGCACGGCGCTAATCGATGCCTGATTTCTGTCATCTTTTACAACAATGTCGCTTGTGACGCTTTTGGCTCCATTCCCTGTTTTGGTGTCATAACACCATCCAGATGCAGGGCATATTTTTAGAAGAGTGTTTATACCTGTGGGTCTCAAAACTTTTATCTGTTACACCAACATGCTTCTACCCATTTATTTACTTATTAATAATATTGGGGGAATTAGTAATAAATGAGGCAAGTTGGATGTCAGTATTAAGTATATTAGCAACTAAAAAACATCCACCAAGACATAATCCAACTGTACTGATGCTATGGACTGAACACTGATGCCCTCTGGTGGTGAAACAACAATAACAACCAAAATGTATTCATCCATTCATTGAGTGAGACCCAATTTTCCCTAAAACTAGCTGGAGTCTGTTGCTTTAGTTTTTCTGTAATGTTGCAAACAAACACAACCTCAATGGTGGAAGTAATAACATGTCACCGGAAGCTGATTACAATTACTCCACATTGGATGAGTTCAAAATGTAACTTCCAGCAATATAAAGAATTCATTTGCTTTATTGTGTAAAGTTAGATGAGGAGCTTACACCACTTTCACATGTCTGCAATAAATATAAAGTTAATGCACGCAGGCGGTTAGCTTAGCTTAAGATTTGGACTGGAACTTGTTTAAAAAAAAAATCTGCTAGCTTCCCCTTGTTTTCAGTCTTCGAGACTCGAGATTTATATGCAATGGACGAACATGCGTATGTTTGCAATCTAATTCTCAAGTATTTCAAAAGGTGCCTCAGTCTTTATAGCACTACGCCCCACATCACTAAATATCAGCGAGCTAGCTATTAGAAGAAGCTAGCTCGGTATTCTCAGTGTGGATATTGTGGCAATAAACAGAGGACGTTAATTAGCTGACTAGCTATATCTTGTTATGCTGCACTTGCTATGGTCTCGCTAGTTTTTTAAATATTTGTTACTCGGCTCATTTTGACTGTATACAGAACTGGACGAATCAAAATTAGGTCGGAAGAGTAATCTGCATGCGGAAGAGGAAAAAGGTGCAATACTTCGGACAGCCACTAGATGGGAGCTCCAAAAACCTCAGCGAGCTAAAGTCAACTCTTCTCCTCAGTGATCTGGTTTTTTATCTAAAAAAACCCCACATAATTAAGTAGATACTAGGCTTCAAAAAGAGGAAGATGTAGGGGCGGGGTTAGTTTGATTGACAGGCCTGGTGCCCAATGCAACCAGCCCTACACTTGAGTCATCCACATTGGGTCGTGTCCTCTGGTTCAAAGGTCAGACCCACCGCCTCATGCCTTCCTTCATATCCAAATATGGTCATTGCTGGCTCCAAACAACCAACAAGGATAACTTCAAATGAAACTGTACGGGTGGTAAGTCTTAAGAAGTACCACCACTGTCTGGGTTTTCAGGGGTTGACCGTGGCCCCAAAAACAAGACAGATTTATTCATATGTTCATGTATTCAGTCTTGACAGAATAACCTGTTTTCCTCAAATCAGATTCTGCTCCTTCACACAGTTTAAAAACCACAGCACTAACTCAAACAGACATATAAATGCACGGTAGTCAGACTCAAGCCAAGGTTGTTTTCTCCGAGCAACCCTGAACAATCTGTCTGCCGGTTAGAAAAAGAAATAAGACTGAGAGTCGGTCTTGTGGTGAAAGCAGCGAAGGTTGGGTGTCGACTGCAGCTCGCCACCAACAGAGGTTTGAGTGCATTAAGTACAAATACTCGGGGATGAAATATCACTCTCAGTATCTAGATATTAAACTGCTGTGATGTTTAAAGGGGGTAAGGCCGGTGTCCGTAACAGTCTGTGGAAATCCAGCTCAATACTTTTAATTTCCCCTTTTCCTGTTTGCAGAACAAACCCGACTGAAGAGCTATTAAAAATGGGTCACAGATATTTAGTTTTACTTATTAAAAACAGAAAAAGAAGATTTAGGGAAACAGCTGGGCCACTGCAGCAAACATTAGTCAAACAGAAGGCATTTGGTGGGGACTATTTTCAGCTGTGGATTAATACCCATTTGGTGCATTAGAGAGTATATAGCAGCAGGGTGCTGTACTTGGGATTAAGTCAAGATAAAGTACAGTATATGTAGTGAAGTAGCAGTGTAGCAGCTGTGTTTTAGACTCTGGAAATAATGGTTAGTAGTGGGATTCCTCCTCCTTCAAAGGTCTACTGGCTCACATGAAGACACAGTGTGGGGTGAAACAAGATATAAGACAACCTGGTCCCCCATTACCTTGGCAATGGCTGTTTGCTTGTACATCTGTGTGACCAGGCTCATGACCTCCGTGAAGGGGTTGTCAGTGGCGGTGACCCCTGACCTCATCCCCTTCATCAGCCTCTTCCACTGCTCGAAGCTGGCCGAGGCCTCCTGCGAAGCAAGGAGAGAGCAAAGACAGTGAGGCGGCGGCGGCGGCGGCGGTGCCCTCTACTTCTTCATCCACCATCCACCCCTCTCGCTCCCTCTCTTGTTCTCTACTGTTTTTGAGATATAAAGGGCAAAACAATTAATGGTGCTGCTGGGTGTCCTACTTTCCCTGGAAGAGAAAGAAAGAAAAAGAGAGAGAGAGATGGAGAATTCCCAAGGATGCCACCCCCCTCCGACTAGGCTGCTGTGTTAGGTGGGTCATGAGCGTCTCCCAATTATAGCCGCCTTGTGACAAGCCGGGGTCGAAGATGGAGAAGCAGCCCGGCCGGTACAATAAATCAAAGACGCCTCGCGTTCTCTCAAGGTGATTGGCGAGGAGTATTTAAAGGCGGGAGCGGGGAGCGGAGAGGATGGGGGGAGGGCGAGGTGAGGGCTGCTGGTGAAGAGCAGCATATGCTACCCCCCCAGCTTGTAAACAAGAGAGGTGGTGCATTTGTTGTGGACATGTAGGTTAGCATCAGAAAAACATTAACAGCCGGCTTCAGCACATTTTTTAATATTTTACATGTGTTGTGTAGAAAAAGATGAAAACTACTTAAAAGGTTATTTAGGATCAGGGATGTACTTTCTTGCAGCGCTGCTTCTCAAATGATGCAAAACTGTGAAGCATATGGCGAGCTGGTGGAAGGTGGAGGTGGGCCTGATTAAGTGCATACATGCAGACACGTAACGGCGAGGTGGGTTGGGGGGTGGAGCAGGTTTATTAATGCGAGTACACACATATACGCAACGGAGGCTTCTTCAAGTTTCCCAACTGCATTCTGTAGTTTTTTTTTTCTCCCGCTACAATGAAAAGATTTTGGTGCAACATGAAAGCTTTGCACCATTTAGTGCAATAATTAGCATTTCAGTGACTTCAAACCCCCTCGTCAAAGTCAAGGACGGCTGAATGAATAAATAGTATCATATTGCAGGAGCTCAGAGCTGCGCTTCCTTCATGTTTCTCCTCAGATGTTGGGCTCAGCAGCACCTGCATAAACACAGTTACGCCTGTCTCTCAATGGTTTTTTTTTCTAATTAAAAATTGTACATTCAAGCGTTTCTTCATAATGCTGCTGCTGGAAGGATAAAAAAACAAAAAAGTGAGTGGCTACACTCCACCCTGGATGATATTCGCCAGACTAACACTGACAAAAGGCCAGGGCTGAAAACGTAAAGGGCAGGAGGGGCATAAAAAGTGTCTGGCTGTGGAAGATAAAAGCCATCATTAGGGAGTAAAATGAGATAGGAGGAATGAACTGGTGAGTGCTCCTGGTCTACAGTACATATATATACATATATATAAATATATATTGTCAGTTAGCAAAAACTACACTTCAAAGGAGGGTTTGTTTAGAGGGAAATAATGTCCACCCCAGTCTTTTATGTTGTATATTGTTCGTATCATCCTGCTCATGGGAAGCACAATAGCCGTGGATTCGGGTGACTGGCCCCTTCCTCATCTCTTAAACACCAGTCCATTTAGCTGTGAGGATAAAACGCCTGTCTATTCTCCTCCACAGATAAATACCTATTTAGATTTTTTTTTTTTTAAATGTGGATTTATCTCACGCTACGGCGCTTTTCTTGTTCTCCGAGGATCCTGAAGCTGCTGTTTCAGCCGATCACGAGACATGATGTGAACTTTTCCTACATATGGCCTAATTGGTGCTGCTATGTAGGAAC
>OOFC01013994.1:0-12477 GCA_900323345.1 Pseudochromis fuscus
ATATATGTATTATGTATTGTATTGTATATTATAGTATATATTGTATTGTATATGTATTGTAACTATTACTACAACTACTACAGGAAATTTACGCACGTTTGTACCGGCTTCAGGAGCTAATGTTTTTAGCATTAGCACAGCCGTTGCCTTCCAAAATCCCATTTGTACAAAGTAATTACACTATAGATTAATGTCTGTATATAACGTGGATTAGTACGGATGATGTTGTGTGACATAAATGGTCAAAACTGCGAATAAACAGCATATTTAATGAGCTTTTCTTACGGTTTACGCTTGCGGCCGCCATGTTGAAATCGAACTCGGGGCTGATCAGAAACACCCGACTTTCCAGTGGGAAATTCCGACTTGGAGCAGCGTTCCATTTGCAATTTCCCAGTCGGAAGTCGGATTTTTCGAGTTCCGAGGACAAATGGAACGCAGCATATGATACAAGTTGTCTTACAAATATATTCAAGCTTCAACATGTTTATTGTCATGGTTGGAAAAATGTATTTAAAACAGTATAAAAGAGTCTTAAATGCACAGAAAAAAGAATGGAGCAGAACAACATAAATATATTGAACTTGCGTGTGTTCGTTGTGTTTATTGTGCTGAAAGCCACATTGTGTGTTCAGTAGTGGCCTGTGGTGTGGTCCTGTTTCTCAGTGTGTTGGCCTGTGTGGCTCCTGTACTTTGTAATATGTATTTAGACTGAGCAGAATTTACATCAGTGAGCGAGTACAGCTGGGTCACAGAATAACAAAACAGAATTATATTCATTGTTAAACATTTTTTGTGTCATGTAATATCTTTAAGTTATTTGGTTCAGTGCACTGGTTTTATCAACCCGCAGAGCTCTGGAGTATTATAAAAAATAATAATAATAATAATGATCTGAGCTGCTTTTCTGTGTCGCAAACAAAGAACAAGAGATGAGATGTACCATCCCGACAGTTTGCATATTAAAATGTTGGGTATGCCTACAGCTCTGACAAGCTCTCCCCCAAAACATGTCAAAACATATGTAGAACAATCCTGTTTGTACAGTCTCAGTGCTGTTAACATGAGGCTAATTTAGCGAGGAAGCATGTGGTTCAACAAGAGGAAACAGGGAGGCACTGATCAACAAGTCCAGAGTCCTCAGTATGGACGAGTCGAGTCCTCACACAGTGTTAGACATGAATGAACAGAAGCTCAGTGGAAACTGTGGCCTTAAATTTTACTGAATTTCTGTGAATAAAACATGAAGGTGCAGAAAATGACCTTCATAATCAAATCTAACCTTTTCATATTCCATGTCCGCAGTTAATTAATCGACACGTCAGGGATGTGTGTCTGAAGGCTGCGGCTATTTTCTGTTGTTCACCACAGAGAGATTGTAAAAGCTCGAGGAATCTCTGTCATCTTTGTGAATCAAAGGAAAAATATTTCTGATCAGAAAACACTGCAGAGAGCATGCAGTGAAGATATCAAGCCAACAGTCGTAGAGCTGTGCAGAGAATTGATACAACAAATTTAATTTGTCTAAAAAGATGCTGGTGAGGAGCCCAAACTATAAAATAACTACTCATAGAAATACAGCAATTTTCTGTAATTAGTTTTGATGAGTAGTTTTAATTTTTGGCCTCTTAATATGTAATGAAGGATATTTAATATTTAAAGATGGATAAAAGCACATTTATTCAATACTTTTAATTATTTCTTAATTAACAAACAAATTGTAAAATCACAAAACCATTTTAAGAAATGTGTTTACTGAATCAACATGACAGAAATGATCATCTATTAAATGTTTTTTTGGAGAATATATTCAATTTGTGAATATATTTTAACAATCTTATTCATTAAACTTTTTTTAGACATGGAAATACAGTATTTTAAAGTGTTTTAAAAGAACTCTGAAGCAGTTACACATTTTTTAGCTGTAGATTACTAATATTGCAGTTTTTGTTTTGGAAAGAGTCATGAGTTAAAAAGTTTCCATTGTGATTTGCTTTCATATATAATATAAAATTTTCATGTTTCATTGTAGTAAAACCAACACGACCTCAAACACTGGACCAGCAGCCAAACCCAGGAGCGCAGCAGAATTACTTGAAAGCTGTGTCCACTTTCCAGACTTTCAGTGTAACAGCTCCTTCTGTGATATAAACACAACCAGTGGACCATGACCAGAAAAAAGACATGGTAGCTCCCTCTAACCATGTAAACAGGAATTTATGTGTCCCAGCAGTGGGAGGAGGGAGAGGTGAGGACAGTGACAGAGTGCTGAAATCATTATTTCCTTACTGGTCTGTGACAGTGTGACGATTGTTTGACAGACAAGAAGCATCAGACTGCACACAACCTGTCAGACCGGGATGACAGAACTCAGTGGGATGTTCGTACCCTCCCCCTCCTCCCTTTATCCACACATGCACAGAGACAGCTTTTTGATTTTTCTTACTTGTTTGGGCTTTCAGCTCCATTATCTCCCATTTGTTCTGTGCTGTTCCCACACAGCTCTCAGAGATGTGAGGCTCTGAGCAGCAGCATCAGTAATGGCTGTCTTCTCAGGCCAGAGCGGGGCTTTCATACAGTGACACACACTGTAATCACTGAGGAGGACAACTCACTAGGCAGGAACCGAGGGGAGACAGCTGCTGAGCTCGGAGCTTTCTGCATACAACGGTCTTCGCTCCGTGTGTGTGTGTGTGTGTGTGTGTGTGTGTGTGAGGATAAATGGTGATACAAGGCGAAAAAAAAAGAATCATTAGTAAGTGAATGTCTTCCAGTGCAGAAGCCATCAGCTCCACCCAAGGTGACTCCTCTCCACGCTGCTGCTGTCAGGAGCCAGGTGATTTATAACTCCTCTGGGGGAAAGTGTTGGGGGTGGAGGTGGAGGTGGAGGGTGGCGGATGCTCCTGGCCTGGAGGCCCTGCCAGTTGGAGCTGCCGGCTGTAAGCAGCAGGAGTGATGGAGGCTCCTTCGTCCCCTCTGACAGCTCCTGTGGTCCCCAGAGAGCAGTGCTGTCACCGGGGTGCCACCACGTCTCGTCCCAGTCGAGGCTAATCGCTACATTATGAGGCTGTGAGTGCTGTCGTCACTGCCGCCCTGCTCCATAAAAGCTCCATCAGTGCAAGAAGTGCCGTCCTCTCGTAGCGCTGCCTGCCCATCTGCATGTTTACTGCCAATTTCTTTTCACTTATGCCAATTTAAGATGTGTTAGGATTTTTTTATCTACATGCACCAGTGAAGTGCATTTCATGCATTGCAAATAAGAAAGTAAGTAAAATTTTATTCATGTAGTGCATTATAAAACCAATGTTACAGGATGAGTTACAACAGAACAAAAGATAAGTCAAAACAATCAAAGCAAGAGGTGGTGGACCAAAAACTCCAGGCCAGAAACATCGTGAGAGAGGAAGAAAAGTTGTGACTGAAAACATCCGAGCAAGTCTGCTGACCTGACTCCCAGTGGGAGACTGTTTCACAGGCAGAGACTCATGTTCTCATTCTGGAATGAGGAACCACTGGCTGGCCTCGCTCAGTAGGGGTCTAACAGGGATGTAAGGTGTTAGTAGCTCATGGATACTCTGGAGCAAGTCTGCTCAAGGCCTTACAGCTGAGGATGTGGATCTTGAATTAAATCTGATATTATTTGGAAGCCAGTGGACTGACATCAGATCCACAGTCATATGAAAGCGATTTGAGGTCTCAGTCAGTAGCCTTGCTGCAGAGTTTTGAATGAACTGTTACCAATTACCCAACTGAACAAAATAATGACTTCCTGTTTGCAGTTTTTAAATTTACTGCCAGCTGTGTATCAATATTAACAATATGTCTATGGGTGGTGCAATAATGTAGTGAACACTCAACTGTCACAGGAAGAAGGTCCTCGGTTTTACCGGCTGTATGTTCTGTGTGGAGGTTAGCAGAGTTAAAGTCTCCATATTGCCTGTAGCTGTGTATATGAGTGTGAATACTCATCCCAAAGTGTTTCGGTCGAGGTTTGGGTGAAATTTGGGCAGTGCAACATAAATTCCCACTGCGCTTTGCTAAAAGTCAATGTTGTGCTGTTACTGTTCCTCATGCTCATGCACAGTTAACACAGGTTAAGATATAAGGGATCATTGTACTCCCTTTTTCTTGTTTCATTTTGAGTCTTCATCACCCAGCACACACCACGTCACCTTACAGTACTCTTGTCACGTACATGTTTTAAAACTTGAGTTATTAAAAAGTGAGACATCAGTTCATTTGAAACGAGGTTTGACACCTTAAGGTGATGTCGCACACCGAGTATCAAAGGCTCGCTGCCTGTGGGCTCGAAACCTGGCTGTTTAAAAACTGCAGATTTATTCCTCACAAAGACCTGCAGCTGTATTCAGCTTCAGAGTCTGTTACAATGACAAGTTCTCACAGTGGAGAAGGAGAATTAACATCTCAACTTTCAGCAGGCAGATCCACTTCACTGTTAATCCACTGCACATTCGAAACAGTCACTAATTTGATTAAATGGCAAATACATGTTTTTGGCAGAACTTGTAATGTGAAAAATATGCAAATTGAAGTTTATTATGTGCATTTTTAGCTCCTGCAGGAAATGCGACAGAAACAAAAGTGCGTGGGCTGTAACTCAGACACCAGACACTGCCGGGAAAACTTGGTGTTTCAGTGCACCGGGGTCAGACAGGTCTTTCACACACGAGAAAAGTGGAGGCGTTACTTTGCAGAAAGTGGTGAAAATATTTAGGCAGATGTCACAGACTGAGAAATCTGCATTATGCTCAGCTCAACTTTGTAACTTGGTGAAAACATCACACCATCATTTTACATTCAAGTGAAACAGTACAAAAACTATCCAGGAAGGGCTGTAGGGAAATCAGAAGGAATAAGCAGCTAAATCATACTGTCACAGCTCATTCAGTGTCTTCTGTGAGCAACACGCGCCTGCACGTCCCTTTCGATAAACATTTAAGCTCCGACTGAGCTCAGCACATCGCCCGTGGACCAGTGTCACTGTGGAATATTCAGCACCTGAGTCTTGCTGCTCAGTCCTTTGTTTCTCACCTCCTTTCTCTTCCAGTTCCTTATTTTTAAGTTTCAGAGATTTGACAACATCTGACGCACAATGACAAGTGACACGATGGAGCAGCACTCCCAGAGAAGGGTCACAAACGAAGGCAGTAATTTTAAAGACAGCTTACATCATCGCTTTTACATCTTCAGGGTATGGGGGGAAAAAAAGATTTATTTTGCCACCATTTGGAAATCGTGGCCTCCCTGCAGTACTGCTTACAGTGCAGATGTTGTCCTGGATGAGCAAGCAGATATCCAGCACCGTGCACGATTGCTTGACCCGCATTGTAAAACATTTTACCTGCCTGCGCACCTGTTGGGTTGACCTCTTCCTGCCGTTTCGTTTGGCCTGTTTCCCTGCTGACACATCAGCGGCTGGTTCGGGCCCCCGGGGGACGGTGCTGCTCGAAATGCCACTGCGACGTTAATGTTAAGGTCAGAGAACAGCTGCACTGATGTACACTTGATGACTTTGCGACTCTGATGTAGATTATTCTATGGAGGACACACACTCAAACTGATGACGTTGATGCAAGAGGCAGGAAGTAGACAAATGTAACATGGAGTAAGAGGAGCAGCATTTTCAGACTTCCCACACATCCTGGAAAACCTGGAATTTTTTTGAACTCCTGGAAATTTAGACAAACAAGTAAAATGTCCTGAAAACCATTGTCACCCTTTGCTGAGTGCAAACTGTGACATAACTAATATTTTCTGAAATTAAAGCTGCAAGTTTGTGAGGTGGAAAGCTTAATATTGTCAGAGATTACAGCTGCAGATTTACTTGTAAAAATGTTACAAGTTCATGAAGAAAAAACTGGAATATTATGTGAAATTAAAGTGTCTTTCTTTGGGAGAAATTCACTTTACATTTGGTGTGAACACAGCTTGAGATGCTTGGTTTGCACACATTTGCACACATAGTGATTTTATATATATTTAGAAAAGGCTAAAAATATATGAAATACCAGCTGTTTAAAGGCAGAAGCATTACAGGCAGCCACATAACAGTAAACTCCAAGCCTCAAAGATGGATACAAAATAACAGAATGGCTGTGATGTGGCAATTTTGTGTTTCAGTCGAGAGAGAGGACATTACTGATTCACTTTACTCCGCCTCTGTTTGCTCACCCAGTTACACTCCTCCTGCTGACATGGGTGATTGATGATGATGATGATGGATGGTGGATGATGATGATGACTGTGATAATGGTGATGATGGTGACTTTTTATTTTTTTCACTCTGGGCTGCACGGCACTCTGGTGCTGAGTATCCGAACTCCATCCCAGCTCCCATACATCATTCCTCTCATCGAGCCCGGCGGAGCCCCTACAGGTGTACCACCCCAACTGCCAATGACCTCATCTGTCCTCATTATGTCCACATCATTACACATGTATGCGCTCGCACACGTATGTACTCCGCAATTGTATAAATAGTAAACTAGGCCAGAACATCTCCAAGGTTTTGGCTTTAGGAAGAGAAACATTTTGGTTCCTGGTTGAGGTTTTTTTAAATATTTTTTTTTATTTCCTGTTCTCCCTCATTGCTTTCTGCCCTTATTTCCTGCACTTCTTTCTCACTCTGCTCCACCAAAACCAATGAAACCCAGTGCTCCTGCTCTCCACCCTGCTGTCCCTCCCTCTGCTGCCTGTTATCTGGCCAGGCAGGGTCATCCATCTGGGGTCACAGACTCAGTGTGGAGGCTCCTCCATTTATTAGCTGCTTATGTTGTTACGGCACAGAAAGGCCACAGAATCAATTGTGTGCATTAAAAGCCCCGGCTGGCTGTCAGCAGGCCAGGAGCGAGGAGGAGGAGGAGGACGAGGAAGAGGAGTCGGAGAGGGCGGACCTGTCAGCTGGAGAAATGGAATTTTATCTGGATGAATTGTCGGACCGTTCAGCAAGAATGGGGGAAGAATAGGATGCAATGTCACCACTCGTTGAATTGATGGCAAAAAGCGGCCAGATCAAATCAATGGGAAAAGCCAGGAAAGGTGGCGGCTACTTTTGTGCTCGCTGTCACGAAGTGAAAAGGAATTCCTGCTCTGTGTGCGAGTGAATGGAAGCCGTGTTTTGGTCAAATGTGATTAAGTTCTTACAGTAGTAATTGGATTTTTAAAATTCTTTTTGTGTGGTATTTTATGTGGTTTATCCCACAGGGGAACGGATGGGTGTATGTGAGTATGGGGGAGAAGGATCGGCAGTGGGAATTTCATGTAATCCCATTTAGGATAGAGGGGATGCTCTCAGGGAAATCCTCACTGGCAAATTCGGGAGGGAATAAGGAAGCAGCGCATAAACACTCAGAGGGAAGGAGGAAAAATATTGAGAAACAGGTTGAACAAACTGGAAAAAATTATTAAAAAAACAAGAGAGGGGAAAGGGAGGGGAATGTTTTATTTTTCATGAACTAAATGTAACCTCAGGTGCTGCACACTGCAGCTACAGCTGCACAGAGATTATCCTGAAATGTGAATGCATTCCTGTTTTGTTTCCAAATGTCCAAAAGTCCTCAGTTCAGTGTTTTGTTGGCGATGCCTTCTCCTCTTCCCGTCTGCATGATGTATTATGCATGAAGGCCAGAGAACAGCGTTGTACAGCAAAGGAACAGAAAAGAGTGTCCGGGAACAAAAGGGAGGGATGAGAGAGGAGGGGATGCAAAAGAGTAAAGGCGAAGATGAGGGAAGGGGTGTCAGAGCAGACAGAGGTTAAGGAAGAGGAGAGGAATGAGATTAGAAAGCGAGAGGTGATAAATTGGAGAGGGCTTTGGTTGTGGGCTCAGAGGATCAAAGTCTGATCGCTGTCCAACAAGCCACTCCTTAGCAAGGCTTAAAGGTGAGAGTCGGACACAGCCAGAATCTGTTTATCTCAGCTGGTTAAGATGTGTTTGATTTGCTGTGACTTAGACTCTTGAACCACCTCACAGGAGGAAACATTCATCTCTCAAATATTACAAGATAAATCAGATTCAGAAGGAACCTTTAGAAATTTTAATGGGGAATGTTTGGATTAGTTTCCTGACAGTAGCAGAAAAATCTCCACATTTCCAACAAAACAGCTCTTAGCTTTGTTAACAAAAACTCATCATTGTTCAGTTGCTGAACATTACACAACTTGTGGCTTATAAATTTCTGTTTATTCATGATTCAAGATACAGATTAAACGTTTGAATTTCTCCACCACAGGTTGCAGTTTGCTTGTACAGGTAAATGATGTCATGATGCATTCAACACTTTTCTAGTGTCTTTAATCTTTGCAACAAAAAACAAGTTCACATGAAAAAAAAGCAAAAAAAAAACAAGAGTATTGTCTCCCAGCTGTAATGGTGATTATAAGTGGACATAGTAAATGATGTAATTAAATAATGTATGAGTGGAGGGGCTCTGAAGGATAGATATGTGTGGTGTTAATGCATTTATGCAGTGTTGCTTATGGACTGATGCAGATTACAGAGCATGTTATCACTGTTGGTGTCTGCAGACACTCGGGAAAATAGTAAACACCAGAGCCTTTCTTAAAGTGTGAATTTGTGTCATAGTGTTGTTCTTATATTGCTGCATGCATTACATTACTGCATGTCCCCACAGGCAAACAGTGATCCTTCAAAAGCATTAAGCGTGATAGATTTCATATCCACAACAGTACACCTTCAAAACTGTAATTTGCCACAGTTAAAATACAGTTTGTAGCTTTAATTTGACATGAAATCTTATGATATTTGGAGCTTTTAATGTTTAATGTTGTTTTTTGTTGAAAATGTTCCACATAATTATACAAGATTGTCACAAATTTTATCAAATTTTACTGAATAAAAAAAGGATACATTTGAAACTATGATTAATTTGTGAATGTATCTTAAAAGTCTTCTTTTATGTGTCTCTGTGGAGCTGGATAGTTCTGGTATCCTGTCTCACTGTAGATTTGAATACTTGTAACACAGATGTGTGTGTCTGTGTGTTAGTGTGTGTCTTTCCCAGCTGTGTGTTCTGTTCACTGCTATGGAGCTGTCACTGAACAGTCTGAGACAGCAGACAGATGGGGAAGGAGGGAGGCGTCTGCAGAGAGCATGTCAACAGCACCAGCCAGCAGATTCCCATTAGATGCTCAGGTGCTTCTTGGAGTGGGGAGACTGTGTTGTCACAAAGGGCAGAAAAAAACCAATAACAACCCCGGCAGCCAAAACAGCAATAAAAAAAGGAAAGGAAGCCAGACTATGACCCTGAAGGTTCAGACCATATACACTCGGTCTGTAGATCCAGATGAGATATCACAACCCCCAGGAGTCAAAATGTGGCTTTGCAATAGCATGTGAATGTGGTTGTGTGTTTTTTTATGTTTTAGTGTGTTTTTATTCTGTGTAGTTTATGTATTTTTATCCTGAATGAATGAGGTATCCTAAGAGTTGCACTTTTTAATTTTGTTGTACTACATCAATATTGTATTCAGTGAGGGACACTGCCTTCTCCATTCAGGAAAACTCTGAAGTAGCATCTTCAGGATCCTGGATGTTAACAGTTTACCTACACAGGTCACCAGGAAGTAACTCATGAAGGTGTTAAGTCAGTCACTCTCGGCACACTCTATCCATTTGCCTGATGGATTCACTGATCAGGGGTGAGGTAACTATTGCACGCAGCAGCATCCTACACCATCTGCATGGCTGCAGTCATTAAAAACATCTGTTCTTCATTATACACATGCATGTGTTTATTTCTTTATTTCCCAGTCTATTTAAGTAGCTAACATGAGTGGCTTAGGCTTAGTGTTTTACCCATCACTTATACAAAAATGTCTCTGTTAACTCTTCCTATGTGAGTGATCAGCAGAGATCATTACAAGGGTTTAAAGCTTAACTGCCTGAGTGTGTAGGAAGGTGATGAACTTCTTTGTCTTATACAGTATCTGCTCACCAGGATTTTACAGTGAAAGTTAAATGAGAACCGACTGAATGCTGTTAAAGTGAGACACAATGTGTTACTGAATATTAAAACAACAGAATTAAACCTGGGAAAAAAGGCTTGTTATTTTGCATTAAGAACACTTACAGATATACTAACTCAGGAATGTGTCTGTTAAAACTGTATGAAAAAGGGGTGTGTAAAAAAATATATATGTAAAGGAAAAAAATAGAGAAGAGAGGACAACAGGACAGATGGATTGAGAAGGGAGGAGAGATGAACATTAGATGAAGGGACAGTGGTTAAAAGGTAAAAAAGAGAAGCTGAGATAAAAAGAAAACATAAAATAGGAGAAAGGACAAGAGGTGGAGAGCAGAGGGTGGTAAATGGGCCAGACAGTGGAAGAAAAGGCCGTAAAATCTTTATTCATTAAACAATAATTTAGCCACTACTTATCCAACAGTCCGGTCCCTGATTCTGAGATGCAATAAAACTTAATTATCCCTGTGTGTGCATCCTTGTACCTGTGTTTCTCTACTTCCCAGAGGCACCGGGAGGCCAGTCATGGTCTCATTAGACCAGACCACACGCATCCGTCTTATTCCCAGAGGTAAAACGGCAGCGGTCAGTTAACCTGCTGCGCTGTATCCTGACAGCTCCACCACATTAACCCCCTGTAGCTGACCACTTCTGCCATCCTTTACCAAAGTTATCACCTCTGCTCGGGAGGTAGTCCCTCTGAAACACAGTAAGACAGCAAGTTAGTATTTACAGTAATAATCCTTATGATTGTATTTAATGCAATCCCTTTCAGTGTTTGTATTTATTTCTGTCATTACTATACATTGCAAAACAATATGTCCATTATGGAGAGTCCACTGCTCAGGTTTAGTATCTTTGCAGGTGGAACTGTGCCCTGTATGTCAAGAGGTTACAAGAGAGGCTAAGGATTGTCTTTCATGTGGAAGAAAAGTCTCAAACACAATACAAATTTACTTCAATTACTTCATAATTGCAACACCATTATCTCAGGGAACTTAGTATACTAGAGAAACCCGACTATTGTTTCTTGAGAAGCACTTGGCGACAGCAGAAAGGAAAATATCCCAAATAACGATGTGTGCATGTCCAGGACATAGGGGGAAAAAAACGAGTGCATTTCCACATTTACATAATGCTGAAGATGCTTGTTCTTCATAAACGTACATGCTGTTTTTTCTTTACAACACATGACAATATGAGCCTCCCGAACATAACTCTTACACCTTTAAAAGAGGCTCATCTCTACAACCAGAAATCACAGGTGTCACCAAACTAATGAGGGAACACAATGCATAAATACAAACACCATCTTGGCCCTGTCGTTGATTTACCGCTTTTAACCACTGTAAACACAGCTAATAAGGGTGCATACAGAGGATAGACTGTCTAAAAAATATAGCCACATAGCCATTCAAAAATGAAGGTAGTGCAAAAAACTGCAATACTGCTGCTAGATGCTGGCACTGAAAAACTCCAACTGACTTCAGTTCAACAGTCATTTTCAATCATGAGATACTCAGTGATCTGGTCATCATTAAGTTGATATTAGGCTTCAAAAAAGGGAAGATTTAGGGGCGTGGCTAGTTTGATTGACAGGTCTGGTTTCCAGTGACTCACAGGTGGTTTAGAGGCTCACTCACTCGAGTCTCATACACATTGAGCAGTGTCCAAGATTCAAGGGTTAGACCCGCCTCCTCACTCCACCCCTCATATCCAAATATGGTCACTTCTGGCTCAGAAAAACCAACATGGCAGCATACAAATGCCAAACTTTTGGCTTCACAATGCGAGTCCACAAACCAGCAGGTGATGTCACATTAGCTTCATCCATTTCTCACATGCAGACTATGATACAGAGTCACTTGAGGGTGAGAGCCCCCACGAACCCCTCTGCTCTCCTTTCTGGTTTCCAGGACGACTTTGATTTCCCTCCTCCATCTTTTTCTCTCTCCCCCTCTCCTGCTCTCTCTCCTCTCCCCCTCTCTGTGTCTTGCTTTCTTGCTCATCCAAGCGTAGTGGCACTAAAACATCAGTGGCGCTGTTTAATTGGCTCCGTCCTGCAGAAGAAAAACCTGTCCATCGGGGAACACTGACATGAGCGGCAGAGGGGAAGGCGTTAGCAGGGTTGTGTGAATGTGTTTGTGGGTTAGAATGAGGTAATGGGGCTGCTGAACAACTCTCCACTGGACGCTCCCCCCTATTTTTTCATTTGTTGTATTTCCCACAGACCTCCTAATGGATGGAGCTATGTTATCTTCTCTTTTGTCGAGTGACCTCCCTCCTATGGCACCCCACTCCACTGCTACACAGAAGAGGACACTTCATACTGTGTGTGTGTGTGTGTGTGTGTGTGTGTGTGTGTGTGTTGGCTGGTTCCTGAGTGGCTGTCGGAGTGATAGTGATCTGAGCGGCTGTGTGGAGGCTGCGGGGTCAGAGGTGACCTCAGTGCTGTGATCTCCTGTTTGTTATTGC